>JAUBOD010000058.1:894252-911671 GCA_032353885.1 Nothura maculosa | reverse complement strand
CTACCATGCATATACGTTTTCAATATGTTGTCAAAGAAAAAATAATACTTACCTGCTGAAAGTTTCTCTATCAACACTATTTTCACCACCTTTTGAAGAAATTAAAAATGACAAGCAGACTATTCACCACTGTACAAAGTATAACAGAATAATGTTTTTAGGTTTTTTTTTAGTAAGAATACATAATATTACTATACTTTCTATAGATCAATTAATTTTGACAGCAAATGTGCCAGTGTTCCTTCCTAAGATTCATTCAACTAGACAGATATACACCTCTATAACAGGACTTTTGTATATAGCCAATAATGTATTTTTTATTCCTTCAGCTGAGAAGACAGTTACAGGACCCTTCAAGGTCTCCCCAGCTATTTGAGGTCAACAAGAATTATAGCACAAATATATACATATGTTCAGTATATAATTCACAGTAGACAAACATTTCAGAAAACAATATTTTCCTGCTGCAAAAAGCTTCAAATGAAAATTTTATTTCTGAGTTCCTCTCATGGAAGCGACATAAATGCATATTAGCTGCTTAAGTGGGTAAGAGCGCATAAGAATTGAACTTCCTTGCTGTAGGTATTAGCAGAAAATAAAAATAATTCCTCAAAGATTCTTCTTATCGCTCTGCAGTCCCTAGATATCATTAAAACCCATCATCCCTCACATTTGGTGTTCTTTGAATTCTCATCCCCTCCTAGAGTTGGCTCCAAAAAGTAGGATATTAGAACTCTTTTATTCACTTGAAGTTTCTTTAAGAAAACATCTTGAAGAACTGTCTTCCTTACAGCTTTTTACAAATTCATCCATTAATGTGCCCACAAACATACTCAACTCAAAGACAAAACTTTCAATAGTGCTCAGGCTAAAGCATCTCCCACAGAAAAAAAGTACAGCCTCCACTTAAATTATTTTTTCATATGAAATACCTATCTTGAACTTTGCTATTATAGATGAATGCCTAAACACACAACAAATAAAACTTATTTCTTGTCAGAGTATTTCACATGAAATGGATTTTAAAAGTTTCAGTTAATTTTATATTGGTATAAAAATTTTTAAACCTGTGATGAGGGTGCAACCAAGTGCACAATTGGAACTCTAACACAAGAAAGAAAATGAGTTAAGACAATTTTACCTCTCTTGTTTCTTTAATGTGATGCAGGTCTGCTTTATTCATGAAAAGAAAGAATATTTCTTATCACTCATAACTACACATACTGCTTTCAAGTAGAGCAGAGATCTGTTTATTTCCTTTTAAACACTCGGTTTTGATATGAATGTTTTGCTTCTAAGCCTACTAAAGCTGAAAAAAATACAGAGCATCTCAGACAAAGTTTTAGATTAATACACATCTTAAAACTGATTTAGAGTGGAAAAAATATTAAAAATGTACATTGTATTTAAAGATAATTTCAGAACTCTATATGAAATTAGACTCTGCTTGTGCTGGATGAAATGCTGAACAAGATCTGAAATGGCCAGAGGACAAACATGTAAACCACAGGCTAAATCAGAACTGTGTAAACTAGACTTGTGCTCACAGTGGTCTTGCTAGGTATACATTAAAAATATATATTTTTTTCCTTGTTGTACGTAAGTTTTCAATCTTGATCCAGTGATTTCATTTGCCCCATGCTGACTACTAAATAGGAATAAAAATCCTGTGACAGATTCTGGCTTTCATGTTTTGCTAGGCTAATACCTCAAAATCTTTGCAAAATGATTCATTATCCAAATTTATGCAACCTGTGGGATTTCACAGTCAAGACCAAAGAAACCATTTGAAGAATTATGCCTGGTTAATATCTTAGGTTTATTCGGTGCAGGATTAGGGCTCAGGTGCCTCTGCTGCTCAACCTCGCCTGGTAAGCAGTGGGCAACAGATGGGATATCTGTCATGCTCACCTAGGGCTCTGCATCTCCAATGCTGCCCTGGCCACTCGTCTCTGACCGACTCCTCCAGCTCTTCCCTTTGCAGCCTCCTGCTTCTTCCGGGCCTCGCGCTGCAGAAGACACGATATTTCTTTGCCAGGCAAGGCAATTACTGCTTTTCAGCCACACAGCTTTCTCCCAGATATCAACTGCATTGCCTTCAAAACAAGATAGTGTCAGACAATTTATATACCAAGTTTAGTCTCGGTCTTCACATCACAACATAAGCCATAGCAACCAGAAAATATGTCTCAGGCTGATGACAAATAACTCCACTTCGAGCAGTTGCTCAAAATATGCTCCTGATGACTTGACAGCTTATATCACAAAATTAGAGTATTCCTCTTAACCACTGACCAAAAAGAATAGCTCCCTACTGTAAGCATAAAGCATATCCCCTATTTATCCAATATGTGAATTAATCCTCCCTTACTTCCATTTCTTCTGTAATCAATACTAGAAATGGTGTCTCAAGCAGACAAATTATTTTCTTTAGCTTTCTCAATATGTTGTCAAGTAAAGTTGTTCAGAGCTAGTAACATAAAGACAATGCTTCTGTATCTAGAAGATTGAAAATATAAATAGACAGAAAATAGCAATGTGTCATTGTTTTAAAAAACTACCTGCTTCTCAAAAGACCTTTCCTCAGTTTATTGCTTTAAAAACCGTAGCAATGCAATGGTATCTGACCTATGTAGTTCTCAGATGATGATATATCACAGTATAAATTGTAGCGGCAAACTATGATGCTTGCAAGCTATTAGCATTATTTATGAATGTTTTAATATCTGCTTTTATTATTTTAAATTTTACAGTAGTGTAGAAAAAATTCTGAAACAGAAGTTCATGTCACTGCATGTTTGAGTGCTTCATACAACACAATTTCCAACTCAGGCATCTGCTTCTCAAGTAATGGATCTAATTGAAAAAAGTTTAGACTTTAATCTTTACAAGAACAGATGAGTGCATTCCTCCTTGAGAAAACAGAAGTTAATGGCTCTTTCTTTTTCAGAGGAACACTTGATAAAGTCATTTTATGTATTTGAAATGGGCTTAGTTTGGGATGTGTTGCTTGATTTCTGGCCTCCTATCAGAAAGGGCAGTTAGCATCATTAGACATTTTCATTCAATAAAGACTAGAAAAGGATCACCCTAACAAATGCCCTACCACTTCTTATCAATAATAATAAAAAAGAAAGTCTCTCAAAGGAAATGGAGAGCAGCTAACAGATGTCAAGATGCTTCACTGCCCTTAACTTCCCTTTCAGCTGAGCAAACTCAAGTCATTCAGATTCTACAGACACTTTTCACCATAGCTTAGCAAGTGAAGTCTGGCCTTGGAGCACAGAATAATACTAGGAAAGACTGGCTTAAGGGACTCAGCAACCTCAAATCCCTCCAAGTGCTATTATTAACTGACAGATTTCATTTCTGCTAGAAAAATCTCAGGTGCTAGGGATACTTCATCATTAGCAATAGAGCAGAAAATAAAAGGTGGTAACTTTTACTTTATTTGAAATTAAACAGATACTTTAATGGAAAATTATTCTCAGATTAAGGCTACTAATCAATGTAGTCAAAACAGATTACTGGTTAGTTTGCCAATTCATTTCTCACAGGAAAAGCACAAATTGAAACATTTCCTAATAATAATAATGTCAATGATGAAGTGATGTAGGCTAGCAGCTCCCTCAAGACTGAACAGTTTGAACCATGAAAGGAGACAAATTCTGCAATGACTATAGATTGTTCCATAAAAAAAAATGAACTTTTTTTTTCCACTAAAGAAAAGGACACAATGCAAGAATTCTGTTTCTGTTTCTTTTCACTCTTTTCTATTTTTTTTTCCACTAGAGAAGGAGGTCAGGACAAAAGAAAGAAAACAGCTTTAAAAATTTAAGGACCAAAGATGATTATATTCTAAACAGATGAAAATAGTTCCAGGGGGAAGGGGGGGGAAAAACAGGATCTGAGAAAAATAAATTGTGCCCCATCTCTAGCTCAACTGATAGGGAATTAAGCAATATTTTCCCAACAATCAGAATCATTGTTCATTTGAAACACTCCCACTCCAGAGGCTTCTCCTATTTCTAGTATGTTATCTGAAAGGGGTTAAAGGAAGGAAGAGAATGACATGAAGGGTGAGGATAGGGGAGGAAATCCATGGATAAGACACCTAACAAAACTTTATTTCCACACATTTCTATTATGAGGCTGACCACAGGCTCTGGTTTAATTTTGCTTCTAATTAGGAAATTTAGAAGAGGCCTTAATCACGTGCCTTCTCTCCTGTCTCTATTTACTAAAATAAGTCTATGCTCAATCTAATCGCTCCTTCAGTCAGAGCACAACCAACCCCTCACTTTCTAGCCCTAGATTTTTACACAATATGTAGAAATTATTTTTTCTCAAATATTTTTTCACTTCTGCCAAATACAGATGAAATAAGACAACTGTTTTAAAAGAGGCTACAGAAAGATAATAATCGCAGAAAGCCAAGAAACCTAGCATGGTAAATCTCCTTTCTTTAGCAGACCAGCCTATAAAAATCTAGGTGAGCATTATATGATGGTATATTGTCTGCAAACTAGAAGCCCATGAGCCACAAATAACTGCTTATATGTGGAGCTTTGAAATGAAAATGCACAAGGAAAACTCGGAAAGCTAATGAAACATTTTTCAAAATGTGTAAGAATTTTATGAAAGAGGTGACATTATTCTGACACACCATCTTGCTGAAAGCAACTTCAAATTGAATAGAAGCAACGGAAAAAGTGGATTTCATTGTGTAACACAAAATTCAATAGCTAGAAGCACGTATGACACACATAGGGAATGCAGTCATAAGGGTCATTGGAAACCTGAATTTTCTTGATGGTTTTACCTTTGTCCTATAGCAAGTTCTTCAACAAATTTCTCTTTCATGCCTTTGTTTCCTTCTTCCCTTAATTTTCTTGTCCATATAGACAATAAAATATAATGATGCTAACATTAATGGCCATGCTTGAAGAGCTCAAATCTATTTGCAGTTTTCTATATTTTCTTCTAATTGGGCAAAGCTATTAACATTATCTCTATATAAACCCTAAAGCCATTCTTAGATTTGCATGTTTTAGTGAAAGAATAATTTAAAAGGCTTAAAAACCATAAAAATAGTTATTTTACATGAAAGTAAAAGTGATGAATAATTTGAAAGAAGAATTCAAGCAGTGGTCATACTCTGGTTGTACCTAGTAATAGCTACGAACAACAGTAATCTGCAATAGTCTTTGAAAATGCCTAGAGGGATTTTCTTCTTCAAGTCTATACAATTTACTTTTGTATTTTAGTGTCCATTCACCATATTCTACTTATATTTTTACATGTATCATTATAGGACACAAAGAAATATCAGAGAGATGTCTTATTTGTTCTTTTTCCAACTAAAACAGACTGAAAAATAGGTAGAACTTCCTTGTCTTCTTTCTTTCTATTTTTTTTTTTTAATATGCTTTAGGGTTAGACCAGAACATGTTTCTCTGGTTTTCTGCCTAAAAGGTGCTTCATAAGGAAATAACAGTACTCTTTTGTTCTTTTCTTCATGTTTTCATTCATAAAGTCTTTTCCTCTAAATCCAATAATATGAGCACTTGAAGTTCCAACCAACTGCTCAGACTATATCTTCTATCTTTATTTCTTTCTTTCTCCACCTGCAAGGTACCTCTATCCTTCCTATGGATAAAGGGCAAGATGCAATTTATTCCAGAACAGTAACCCAAGAGGCTCAGTTACCAAATAGGCCTGAGTCTTAGTATTATAAATGGGAAATTGAAAAAAAAAACAGCTATTGCACAGAAAAACATTAGTACAAAGGTAAGATCTTGGGATACTTCTTCGGTAATAAGGAACCCATTCCTGGGGGTCTGATACATATAGCAAAGAGCATGTAGAGGATAATGGATGTGATGTGACGGATGGGTATATAGGATGGGACTGCAGCATAATCCATTCTCTGATAGATTCTTTAATCAGTTCCTGAATTAAGGGAATAGAAAAGGTATTTAAATGATTGCACAAATGTTACCAGCACAGTGCAGAAGCAGAGAGGCCATTAAGTAAAACAACCAGGCTACAGAAATGCCAGGCAGGATAGCAAGCTGGGTCAAGACCCTTTCCTACAAAGCCTTCTACACATCATATTGCCAGCTATTAATAAAACAAGAGGCAATTTCCACAATGTAGGCCACATCTGTAGGTGCAAAAGCCTCTATAGCATAATACTTCTCCCTCTCTCTTTCAATCTGATATGCTAAGTAAATGAGTAATTTGACTGTGGAACATGGCAGAAGGATATTAAAGGCTATTAGCATGTGAAATGAGGTGTCTGTGGGTGCAGTTCTAACCCTGTCTGATGAAAATCTATGTAATTCATATGGGACTGATGGATAATTAATCTTCAGCGCTGTCGGAAGTCTCTGATGTGTCAAACATCAGAGCTTTCAACGGGCTTTCTTCTGCCACTTCTTCCCCAGTGGTGTCAATATGTCCGGGTCCTACACATACACATAAGTATGTTGCAAGGTTAAGAGGCAGACCTAAGTAAGCCTTCAACCCTCACACCTTCCTGTATTGCAGCTGGCTATTTGCCTGGCTTTCCAGTTTCTATATTCTGCATTGAAAAGCCCAGGAGATCTGCTGGCAGACTGTGCTACACACAGCTTATCTGCATCAAATGAAGGAAAGTTCAAGCTTTCCCTGAGGCACTGAGCACACTTGAGATTTGTCTTGGAAGGCTCTCTGGCGCTTGGGCTGAACCCGTGACAACACCTAGGTTTTTGCACTACCCCTCTAGGTGAGTTCAATTATGAGATTGAGCTCACACTGTTAAGTGGCAGAAGAAACGTGGTCAGTCTTTGCGCTTCCCCTTTCACTGCTCTGAAAATGAAGCACTGCAGTCAGTCATGTCCAGACCCACGAGTGCTCAGGCTCAAAACTTCTTTTCTGATCTGGCTCCTCATTAGCAGGCTCCCATTTTTGCCTTTTACTCTATGCAGAGGAAGGCAGGAAGACAGCTATAGCCCTACAAAATTTGGATGACATTTTATACTTTTCAACAGCAGTCATTTCAGCACTCCTGAAAGCTCTGCACATACTAAAAAGAAAATCCAAGAGGAGATTATGGAAGAAAACTGTTTCTTCTGTAGAATGATTTTCTATCTAGCTTCTTCAGTCTGGGGAATTGCTCTTTGCCAGAGGACTCCTTCTGTTCAACTCCATTTCTATGCTGTGAGAATAATACTCTTGCAGGCTACAAACAGAGGCTACAAGAATTTTCTACACAATGGCAACCTGTGTGAGGAATTTCCCTGCTGATGGGTTCTATCATTTTGCCAGCCAAAAAATACATCACCACCATCCACCAGCAGTGCTTTACCCTATGGCATAATTGCAATAAACAGTGTCTACAGAAGTAGAGGCTCTAAGAAGCTATCCAGATGGTAAATGCTATGCAAGAGCTTCCAGATTGCCCTACAATCCAAACAGAAATCCTAGTACTCCCTGAAGTCTGTGGCTTCCATAAACTGCTCACCTGTAAAGGCAGCATTGAGTTTTATTGCTGGAAAATATTTTCTTAAATTTTCTGGAAAATCTTAAATGCAAGAGAAATGCACGTTACTCTATGAGGTCTGTTGGAGACCTGGTGATGGAGCTTGTTTCACAACTTAATCTCTCCGGTTTCTGTTTCACATTTTTGTGGGAGAGTAGATGTATATATATATTTATGTATTGCTTAAGCCACTGAGATTTTCCAGATTCAGTTGAACTCTGTTTATTATACCAAGCTAATCTCTTGCACTGTGTAAACTTTCCTATTGGCATGTTTGGAAGGAAAATCTCCAAAACGTCAGTAATAATTCAGAGTGACAGCCACATCAGCCAAAACTCTTGTTCCATAACACTGGTATACACTGTGCTGTATATCTGAGAAATACTAATTGTCAGAGGAGAGAGGTTTCTTCCTTTGCCCTACATGAACTGCCTGAAGAAAATAACAACACAAGCGAGAAAAAACATATAAATCAACTGAATTTGCAACCAGTTGCAGATCCTAATTGCCCTAAGGGCTGCTCTGTCCCTGCCTCTAGCCTTTCGTTGGCACTAATACTCTAATGGTTGCATGGGTCGCATACTGTTCATTCAGTTGATTGAAAACTTAGAGCTTTTCATACAGCATCTAACTGATCAGCCAAACCCTGGCAGTCACCTGGCTGCTGTTGCTCCTCTGATGCAGCATCACATTCAAATCAAAGCTCCCTCATGTCACGGACATGGGTGTTTTGTAATTAGGATCCTGGACAGGGAATTCCAGCACAGTACTAGGGAGCTGAAAGAAGTCTTTGTTCTAAGCAGCACTAAGGGCGAGAAGTCTTTGTTCTAAGCAGAACTAAAGGCTTCCTTTGTCCCTTAGGGGATTAACTAATTCTGCAGAATTGGAAAAGGGGAACACCAGTGTCCAGGCAGGGATGGGGTCTTTTAAGCTCCCTCTCTCCCAGCTGGCTGCACTGGTAATGGCACTTTACAGGATGTGGCCTCATAAAAAGCTCAGATTAGAGACAGTTTAGCAAGGCACTCAATGTAGAAACTATTCTAATAATGTGTTTTAGACCTGGCTGAGTTAGATTTAACAGTAATGTAAATCCTACTGACAGAGGCCACAAACAGGGTATCACCAAGAAGATAGAAGGATGGTGAACAGTTGTTACCCTAGTGGACATACTTAGGACACGCATCATTTTTGCAAAAGGGAATCTCATGTAGCAGCTCATTGTCGTCAAAAGCAACAACTTTAGTGCCCTGTTGCTGTCAGCAGCACGCTCCTGTCCTTGCCCCTGTTTCAGCACTACCTGATTAGGCAGTTGCCTGGCCCAAGATGTTCCACCTAACAAAGACTCAAACACGTCCCCTTCTCCTCACCAGTCTCTGCTATACTATCAAAATTTCACCCTTACTGTTTACTCTGGCAGCTTCTCATTGAGGTCAAACAAAACTTTTATTCCTCTTCAAGTTCATTAAGAGCAGGCTGTTTATACACTCATTTTAGCTAGCTCAGGCAGAAAAATCTTTATGCTCTAAAATAAATTGAGTTTAGCTCTCAGATCTCTGTCCAAGTTTGTAGGACTAACCAAAAAGGTCTTGTAAATTTGTAATAAGGCATATTTTATAATAACCACATAGCTACCCAGCACCATGTTGCTACGATGCTGTAAGATTTATGGGATGTACAACCTCTACAGGTTCCCATTCATACATTTCTATTGCTCATCCTTTTCCGTTTTATTAGTATGCACTGGCTTTCTCATTAAAGATGATATATTTGAACACTTGTGATAGTAGCAGGTGATTATGCACTTTTCTTCCCTTCTCCTGGAATACAACTGCTTTGGGAGTTAGCTCCTTTGCCTGAGGTTTCAAGATTTAGTATAATTCACCATTTGAACAACTTGCTGGAGAAACAAACTGTGAATCTCACCCTGTACATGACAAATACAGATTTGCCGAGTTTTCAAATCAGATTAAATCAAAAATTCTGCCATTCTACCAATCCATTGTGCTGTGTTAGCCTGTTTACTTCATTGAAGGTTATTCTTTTTAATTTCTTAACTCATGACACAAGACTACACAGAAAGTTACTTATGGAAGGAATTGCCCCAAAGCATCCTGCACTCCTCTGTTGACTCCAGTCTCTGCTCGTCATGCCCTGCAGCTCGTTTGGAAGCATTAACCTCATACCCTAGGTTAACAGAAGCATTCATCTGGCTTGCTGAGGTTCTGCTAGCCTTGAAGCTGCTACAGCTCATGAAGATCAAAGAAAACATAGAAAATCTGCCCAAGAGCTAAATAAATATTCAAGCAGTGAGCCCACACTGAGCTCAAGTCTGCCACAGCTACGTTGGTAGCAATATTTCATTTATCTAGTTTAATGCTAGTTCTTTCATATGTGTATAAGATGCAGTCAGAGCAGTGCTGATAATTTTCTTAAGGATGCATGGAGCAGAGAAACACAGGACTGTGGGGAAGCATGTACAAGACCAAGTCCAGTTTCAAACAACGAGGCAATAGGAAATCCATGCAGCTTCTCTGTTGCACACACAGCACAGGCTGCAGAGCACTGCCATTAAGCTACAACAGTATATTAAAAGACTGACAGTCTTTTCCTCAAAAAAAAAAAATCACTTATTGCAAAAAGCTTGCATTCATGTATATGATCCTATGTCACAACATCTAAAGGAATGGCTCTCACTCTTAATAAAGCTCATGTGATATCGGTTATAAATGGGAACTGTGCAGAGCAAGTGACACAGTGTATCTGAGAAAGAGTTATAAATAAAGTCTGCTAGTTGAAAAAAAACTTCTGGAAGGAAATGTGAATACATTGATGGATCTCTATAGAAAGCAGCATATTCTTCCACAAGGAATTCAAAGTTGCCAGGAACCTCTTTTCACCTTACTTTGTGTAAATACAGCATTGATATGTTTTTGTACTAAAGGAAGAAGACACTAGCAGTGTTCACAGGCAGCTGGGGATGCCGTATCTTTTTCAGCTGTTATGTTACACAGGTTTTCCAACGCTTCTCTCTCCCAGTTCTCATAACTAAAACTTTTCTCTTTCATGGTCCCTTCCAACTTCAACTGTTCTGTGATTCTGTGATATATTTAGGACAAGGACATCAATAACTCTGAGGGCTTGTGCCTTTCTAAAAAGTCATTCTTAACAAGAGTTATTTCAAACAAGTTTCTCAGTACTCTGTGGCCTCCGTCTGGCTAGTGGGATGAAGGGATTACACGCACAGTACATTCCTGACTGCTCCCGTTTGTTCTTCATTTTATTTCTAAAATTCCCTCTACAATTTGCTGAAGTAGTTGCTGTGAAAATGCAGACAAGCATAGCCCCTTTTTGCCCATTATCAGTTGCCGCTTAACCCATTTGCAGAAATCATTTGTTTTGGAAACTACTCCTCCAAATATGAGCACAACTTCCATCCACTTTTTGCTCTCTCAAGCCTCTTCAGAATCACAGAATGCTTAAGGTTGGAAGGGACCTCAGAGGTCATCTAGTCCAACCCTCCTGCACATGCAGGGTCACCTAGAACACATGGCAGAGGGCTGCATCCAGGCGGGTTTTAAAGATCTCCAAAGAAGGAGACTCCAGAACCTCTCTGGGAAGCCTGTTCCAGGGCTCTGTCACCCTTACTTTACCTATCTTGACCAAGATTAGAGTTGACTGAAATTTTTAAATCCCAACAGTTCTGTGTATAAACTTAGCTATTCAGTTAAGCAATAGTTTTTATGAATGCTGCTCTCAAGTCATTTTTTATTTTATATAAAAATGCCTTCTATGGAAATATCTTTCCAAAATATTTAGCGCTTGTTACTTCACATAGTTCAGATCTTCAACTTTTGCTTTCCCCTGTGAGCCAGATTCATCACTGACCTATTTCCCCACAGAGCACATGGAATATGCAATGGCCAACACCCTCTATTATCAAGGAAAGGACTCCTGAGTGCAACCAGGCTTAATTTAAGTATGGGCTGTACCAAATGCACAATACCATTTCAAAAGAAAAGAGACTCTCTTCATTGTAAACATTTCAGGGTTGCTTCCTGTGTTTCCTGCATTTCATTAACATAATTGCAGGCTCAAAATCTAACACAAATGCTTACTCAAAATATATTTTTTCTTATCTTTCATGTACCTTACTTCTTATGCCAAGTAAAACTATGTACTACAGATGCAGAGAAATTCTACCTTATTCATGTGCTATAATTTCTGTTTTCTGATATACAGATAAAAACTTTTAATCACAATAAAGATCAATGACTAATTGTTAGAGAACTAATACACAGGAATAATTTATATAGTGGTTAAAATTATGGTAGCAGTTTATATCTTGCTATTCTAGGGCTCCCAAACTTGCTAACATAGACAGAATTGAAACAGAGTGAATGCCTTAGCCTCTAGAGACATTATGTCGTACAGTGCCAAGAAAGTAAAATATAACGCCATTAGAAAAGACCAGAAATCAATACAAATCCAACCACAATCTTGTTCATCTCTTTAGCTAGTTTAGCAGCTAACATGTTTTGCCAGAAATTAAGAGAAGCCTCCCCCTCTTCTTCCTTCACCAAGATCCTGATAATGAATGTCAGAGCAACACAAAGAACATGCATTTCTATTACACTAAATATTTGACCAGAAATACTTCCTGCCCTGTTTTATTTTAAACCCAATAAGCACGAACAAAAATATACTGGATTTCCTTTCTCTAAACTACCCAAATGACAACCAAGAGCAAAATAAACTGCAAAGACAGAGCTGACAATAATTCTACTGTGTCAGTTAAATTGACAGTGTATAGAAAAATAACATGGAATTGATTAGATATTTCATTTTATAATCATTTCAACGTGAATAGTGGATCCACAAAACCCTCTTATGTCTACAAAGGTTTTTCTAGAAGAGGACATTTATTACAGTTGTCTTGGCAACATGAGCACTATGGAAATATAAATCACAACTAAAAAAGGTTTGGGGTTTAAATTTTCTAATTAAATGAAAGGGGGCTGGAGGGAGGAAGGAGAGAAATCTAGGTGAGCAGAACTTGGACCTGGGCTTAGATAAATTCATGCAGTGACCAGATCCATTTAGGACTAAAATACCTTGCTTGGTGCTCATGAGACTTCAAGAAGAATATGGTATTAACATAGGACTGAGCACTAGGACAGATGTAAGCAAGCTACACCAAGACCACATTGAAATATCAAATATGATCACAGGCTTAGGGACCTCCACATCCTTGACAAAGTTTGAAGGCAATTAGAGTAAAGAAAGAAAGAAAGAATTCACAGTAAATGACACATAATCATGATCTTCTAAAACCTTAAAATTATAAAACAGTTATTAATTGTTCCTTACGGCCATCAAGAACTAAACCAGAAGGAGAAATTCAGGGAGGGCTCAAAAAATGCATCTTAATTGAAATAAAATATTAAGCTCTTGATTAATGAGCATCTTCTGCTCATGTAGCAAGTTACCTAGAAAATGTCTTTATATCACTAGTGCTTTTTAAGGACAGGCTAAGCAGGTTATTTTCATCACTTGTTTCTGTATGGTAGCAAACAAATTTCTTTAACGCTTTGCAGAAATTTAAAATACTCTCTCCCACCATATTTTCCTTTGCAGGAGAAAACAACAACACATTCCTTATGTATGCAAGCTGTGCCTAGGACAACGCAGTGTGTTTACCGCTCGGTGCCACCTGTGTGGCTAGGAGATGAGCTTGGACACACGGCTGCACCCAAGCAGGGACATAGTTTGTTCTAAAAGAGTCATTGCTCCGGCTCCCATTGCCTTTACGTGTTTATTAAGAATCATGAATTCTGCACTAGGAATTAAATGATTTTTTTTCCTCCTACCATTTTCACTAAAAGGTTTGTGTAGTGTCAGGAATTAAAACAGAGAACCAAGACATAGTGCAACTTTGAGGAAATTGGTTAGCTTTCAGGAGATGCCTCTTTTTCCATCTCTAGTTTTAGTTTAATGCTAGTTTAATGCGAGATTCAAGTATGTACTTGGAATATTGCCAAATAACCAGCACAATATTCTCATCTCAATTAGAGACAGAGAAGCAAGAAATGACCAAGCCAGAAGAAAAAATCACTAGTCAAGGATCAGTTAAATAATATTTTCCAGCTTGGAATCAGACTCAAAATAAATTTTGTCTGCACTTTCCTCAAGTTCCATTCATTGGATGTCTGTAGCATTCACGCAAAAGATCTTTTGTGTTGTTGTTGAGGGTGTATCGCTAAGTCTTAGCTAGGAACCAGCTAAGCAAAGCCAAATACATTGCTGACTTGGTCAGCAATCTCTCATGAAATTACACAGGAAATAATCAATTAAACTGACATCAACCAGAATTCAGCCACAGTGAGGACAAAATAAGGCTATTTTTATGATATGATTTGTTACTTTTAAAAAGCAATTACTCCTTAAGACCCGAAGAAAACAAAAAGAGATAGTTAAAGGGTGCATCACTACTCTAATTCAGTCTGAATTTTAAAGATCTCACTAACCCACTCCAAAACTGGGGACTGTTCTTAATCTTATAATGTATCAAACACACTGAATTGGTAAATTGGTAGGCGAAATGTAACATCACAGCAGTGTGGCTGAAGAGAAATTGCTCTCTGCTGCAGTAAGACATTTCTATAATCTCTCAAAGAAAAGAACAAAAGATTCTGATCTTTGCCACTTCTTCCTTTTTTTTTTTTTTTCTGTAGAGATCAAAATTAGTGTCTCTCTCTACCTTCTTTTATTTTCTTTTCCTCTTCCACTTCAAACTGGTATTCAATAAAGCACTTCTATGGCTGTAGGACAGGCATATGATGCATGCCTGAGATCTTGAACCTTGGTCTTATCTTTGTTTCCTGTGTAAAGGTGATGACAACACAAGCTCAAGAAGTGTTTTGAGCTTTCATGTGTCCTATATGTTTTACAATGCTTGCATTTAAAGAGAAGCCTGCTCCAGAGTGCAATCTACTTCTGTAGATTGAGGAGGAGCAGGTTTGCAGAACAAAATCAATTTATTTGCAAGTTGCAAACAAATGACATCAGAGCAGCTTCTGAAACTTTATAAGGCAAGAAAGAGTTCTCCACTTCTAAAACATTTCATTTTCAGAAAGCTAAGAAACTAAGATCATCCACAGATGCAAACATGCCTGGTTACTCAGGCATGTTTAAGGTTAAGGTTAAGAATTCCTTTTGTTGAACACATCCAATTTCATCTTTCTTCAGGTAGCTGTTACCTTAGATTCTCTAGCTCTGCCCATTATTCAAGTATCTGCTTAACATTCACGCAGTACTTAGCTTCAGAACATGCTAGGAGAGACAAGGTATGTTTTTCCTCATTCTTTTGATAGGTAATGGAGACAAAACTGTCCTGTGCTCTGAATCTCATAGGAAAATCAGTATCCTAACGAAGAAAAAACCACCACTCTCCTAAGACACAATCCACCATGTGAATCCTTTTCATATATATAGCTTGTTAATGCCTCTAGATAGCAACAGCAAGAGCACCAGGGAAATGAAACCTAAGATATAGTTATGACTTATTAATATAGAAGAACCTCCTCCCTATTTGCACAGGGATGGTTTGCAGCACCAATTCATTGCCTTGAATCAAACTGGCCTGAAATTGCAGGAGGTGTTTTGACCAACTTCAATAGCTCTTCTGACTGTGCCTCTCTGGAATGACTATCTGACTCCAAACCAAGAAGAGCAAATTGATAGGATCATGCACATGTTCTGGAACAGACTGCAAAGTTTTGCTCTGCTTCTCATTTCAGAGATGGGAAAATGTGTCCTTATGCAATAGAAGAAGGAAAATGATGTTTAGCTTTTAGATAGAGAAGACAGATGCTGAGTTTTCAGAATTGCCTGCAGTAACGTGTTTTCAAATGATTTTAGGCTAAAGCCTGCACTTTCCCTTGCTGTATTACCCTCCCAGACAGGTTTTGCTCCTGTCAAGGTTGAATGATCTCAATATCTGAAATGGCAGCCCGATGACAAGTGCAGAAGAAAATGAGACATAAAAGTGCTCCCTCCCTATTTTCAATCTCCTTTCAT
The DNA here is from genome assembly GCA_032353885.1 of Nothura maculosa. NCBI lineage: Eukaryota > Metazoa > Chordata > Aves > Tinamiformes > Tinamidae > Nothura > Nothura maculosa. Next base: position 896,070 of record JAUBOD010000058.1, on the reverse strand, counting down.
TTAATGCTTGCTGCTGATGCCACAGCAGCTGAAAAGACTTTATTTCTGATGCAGAACCTCTGGCTGCAGACATGGAGTCTGCAGCTTTGGGAGACACACTGATGCTGCTCACCAGCCTGTTCTAATTATCAAGAGATGCTTTTGCTTCACTAATCAAAGCCAGAGCTCCATGTGGAGGGTTTTATATGCATGAGAAAGTTGAGAATGCTTTAACTTTCCAAAACTGGTTTCCTAGTTGCCAAAAGAAATGTTCAGAAAGCATATGCGTTCTAGAGCATTAAAGCAGCTGCAGGAACATGATACAGATCTTAGTTCATATTAAGTTATGAAGTAAGCATCAGCTGTGAGAACATGAGAGAACAAGTAGAAGAAGAGCAAGCAGTTATAACAAAATGGTAAGAAAAGCTGGCTGGCTGTGGTGACTCTCCAATTTTTGTTCCTCGATTATTTTTTCTTTGGTAACACATTTGAATGTCACACTTTGATACATGATATAAAAATTCAGGTCGCAAAGCTAGAAAATATTATTGGATGTCATGTTTTCATAATGTTCACTTGTATCATCAGAAGCAGAATGAAGGTTTTATTGGTTACTATTTGGGCTTAGTGTGTACACATTGGTTTTATCATTGAAGTGCTTTGTGCTTTTGCCAAATGCAACATAGTGATAGTTATGATCTACTGGCATGAAAATTTAAAAGGATAATGCTATACTCCACATGGGCAAATAGATCTTGAAGTGATTCCCCCATTCGTTATTTTTCTGATATTTTACATACAAAGCTCTTTGTTAGGTCTTAGAGATTCAATAACTGCCACTGATATTTCAATGTGTAGCCATATTAAGAAGCATTTTCTCATTTTTTACACCTGCTGATCGACCTCCTCTCCAAGTGACTGCTCTAAAAGCAGGAGCTATTTTCATCCAGAATTTAGTATTTGTGGTCTAAAGTTCAGATCTTATCTGCCTGTTATGTCAACCCACAAAGTGCTACATTACATTAATTGCTTTGAAAAAAATCTGTGCCTACATACATGAAATGAGAATTAGCAAAGAATTCTAATATGAATATCTGAATTTCTCAGGTCCCTATCTGCAAACTGGGAAGAACAGTATTTATTTATCTCATAGTGACAGTAGTAAGATAAATTAATATTAATATCTAATTGAAATATTTTAAGGATGAGATTAAGAATTGGTTATTGTGGTGCCAGAACAAAGTTTGATGACATAGTAAACAAGTAATAAGGAAAAAATTGTATTAAATATTGTTTCATTATTGCTTATTTACAAAGAAAAGTTAGTGTGAAAAAATATTTCTATTATATAGAGCTTTCAGACAGCTTGGCTAGTCTCACTAACTGATAATACTAAAATCAAATAAATGGAATTTCCTACCTTTCCTGCCACTTTTCTGGCCACAGCATGGTCTTGCTATCTACATCATTAGCAGACTTCCAATCAGTGGGAAGTCTCATTGAAGTCTCCCTCAAAACAGCCAATGTACAAGGAGTGGGCACCTGTGGCAAGTAAGCTGAATTGGTCAAGGAGGAACCAAGTTAAGGTTACCACAAAGCCTACTTTCTTTGTACGGCTGTGTTGAGCCGATGCTCAATGCAGTGAGCCAAATACTTCTTCAAATGTGTCAGCTTATCACAACTGTAGTGCACACTTGTGCAGGAGTGAATTTCAAGGGGTGCACAGTCCGTGCCAAACCACACCAAGTTCCTCAGACCTGTTTGAGCACAGGCAGTTAGCTGAAAAAAAATCTGACTTGTTATACTCAGTAGTTTTGGCTCAAGAAATATTCATAAAAA
>JAUBOD010000058.1:881999-894152 GCA_032353885.1 Nothura maculosa | reverse complement strand
TGAGCACAGGCAGTTAGCTGAAAAAAAATCTGACTTGTTATACTCAGTAGTTTTGGCTCAAGAAATATTCATAAAAATCTTACAGCAGTAATTTTTAATGCTTACCCCCTTGCCAAACCATATCAGAACTAGTTTTGTTCTGCCTAGAAGGAGGAGGAATTAACTTTCATATCAACTGATATCCTGGCATTGGATATTAACCTTGATGATTTAATGCTTGAAAATATTATGATGAAAAATTGAGAAATATTAACTAATTGTTCTTGATGCAATAGTGCTATCCGATTGAGCTTCAGCAGGATTTTCTCTCATTCTAAAGAATTCTGAGTCACTTACTTGTTACTGATAACAAAGCTTTCCTGTCAATCGCACTATGTATTACATGGCATGAAAGGAGCAATTGGAGGGCTTGTTAATGCTCTGTAAAAACACTGGCATTGCTGAAAGTGAGATGAACTTCAAATTAATAAAAACTGGGCACATTTAAAATACCTTAACCACATTCCAAACTTTCTAAGATATTCTAACTGCATTATGATCCATATAATAGATAATGATGACTTCTAAATGCAATTAAATATCAGTAGCTCACAACAGGAAATTTTGCTCATCAAGTATGGTCCTGTCTTGGCAGAGTTACATATGCCATTCATAGAAACCTCACGTTTAAATACTGTTGGAAAAATAATGCACACAAAATTAGCATTTGTGCTTTTGTCATTATAGCCGATAGCAAAATCCCATTGATTACAGTGCAAGGCCTTCTCAGTGAGCATTTACGCTTACTTTTATTGCAGGCCAAATTATACCCCTGTAATGCCTGGAACCCTTAGTATTTTCCATTGCCACATCAACAGCTGCTAGCAAGTGCTCAGCCTTTCCACGTGTGTGATTCGTGCCCGTGTCCTCAGCCAGCTCGCTCCAGAGGTCGTATTTGGAATATAAATGTTCCACTGCTTGCACTGTCCTTTCCCTCCCTCCTAGTAACTTGTATCAGCACAGTTATCCCAAATCAAATGAGAGATGTAAGCGACTTAGACAAGTAGGTGTAAATCTCTCTGCACATACTTCATTTTAATGAACTAGAGTAAAAAGCCTATTTTAGCTAACTCCAAATTAATTACTTACATGCAAAATAACAGTAGAAAACATTTGATAAAAGATACATAACTAAAATATTTGTAGTTTCTGAAGTTAAAATGCTTATATGAATGCTTATTATTTTTGCTCTGAGTATGAAAAATGGGATTTTGTTTTTTAGCTTAGCTCATGTGTAGATGGTAAACTCTGATACTTCGTACGTGTCAACATCAGTTATTTTTCAAGTTCCCATCTTAAATAAGGAGAAAACATAAATACATGCACAATATTATAGCTCATATAACCAATGACAATTTAGCAAACTATCATATATTTTATTAAAAAAGTCACAGATCCTGGTGGAATAAAAAAGAAAATCTGGAATTTGCTTCTCCTAAGGTGTTTCTGAATTAAAAAGCTCCTAGGCTTCTAAATAAATACCATATGCAATAAAGACTTACCTATGTTCAATGAGAAACTGCCATTTTGGATGTCATCCAAGCCGCTGTCTGATGGATGTACATATATATGATACACACAGGTCATTCCAGATTGAGGCCTGCAGTTACTGCTTTAAATGAAGGCTCCAGGAACAGATGCAGAGGAAGTTGTTGCCTGAATGGCCTACAATGCCAATAGCTTTCCAGGCCTCAACAAGCAGTTGGGAGCTCTTAATTGTGAAGAGCTGCAGTCTTCATTTAACTATTACCACAAAAACACTGATTATGACAAACTCATCCTACCAGTTCAGTTGTTTTCTACATTTCTGGGCTAAAGTTTCTGTACTCTTCATTTGTCATACCAAGTAAAATGGGCAACATCTTGCCTTCTGCCAACACTTCTGTTCTCAGCTGATGGAGAGGCGAGCTCATGATTACACTCAAGTGATGAAGGATAAATCTCTGCTCCTGCTCCAGCATATGCCATCTTCAGGCATGGACCATCACTTATAACGACGCTAGCTGCAGTGATGCTGAAGGTACCATTAACCAAAGAGGGAAAACCACTCAGTAAGCTGCAAAACACAACTGCAAAGACTCATTACTCTTCAGTGTTTTCCAATAGAGTATGTGTCTAGTGTAGCAAGCTCAAACAAATAACAGGAGTATTTATATCTCGCACATAGTGTTTAAACACTTTTTCTTTTAATGTCCATGTGTAACTTTCAGGAGTGCTAGTTTTAACTAGCAGCAGGCAAATCTGTTGGATTCATTTTACAAATGGCTGGAGTCGAAGTGCTTGGTTCTTACTAAATATCAGTGTGGTCAAAGTATCTCTCTTATCTGCCTCATTTTCTTCCCATTTCATCAGGGATTTCTGTAGAACCTAGAAAACTTGACTGTACATAGTTATCTGATGTCTCGTTCAATCAAGAGGAAAAAAACCCTCAGGGATAAATATCCCAAGAAGCCTCGTTCCATATGGATGCCAATAGTATCAGCCCATGGGCATCAGCCAACACATGGGCATGTAAAATGGGCAGAGAAAGCTGCAACTGTACTCCCAACTTATCCAAAGTCGGATAAGTCATTTCCATTCACTTTCTCTCTTTATCACTCAAGAGTTTACTGGGCTCAGTATTCTCCTACTTCTCTCTCCAGTTCCTCTTGCATCTCGGCAGTTACACACCTCTGATCATCTTAGCAGAACTAGAAAATATGCTAAGAACTGGAAATGTTTAGATCCCTTCATCCAGTCAAAATAACTATTGCGAGTTATAAAATGACAAATGGAAAGCAGTGCACAAGAGGTATTACATATCATATGTGTACAGTCACAAAATGTTAGGCTAGAACAGTCAATTTGTTAGTCCTTTTTACCTATAAAATATCAATAAATTCTACAAGAAATATAGGATTTATATTCCTTCTAGAGCATTTCAGCTAAAGCAAGGTTTTGAATCAGTCTATGTCACAGCATAATACAAAATGTCATCTCCTACACGATGTCTATCATTTCACTTATGTAAATTACTACAATTTGGTTGGCAATAGGACATTATTTTTCATACATAAAATTTTCTTAAAAAGACTAAGACTGGTCATGGCTTAATTCAGGCTGACACAGCTTACCCGATTTTCTGGGTAATTTGTGATACAAATGAACACCAAAAAGCACTAAAACAGTTTGATGATAGGAAGAAGAAAAACAGATGAGCGCTCAGTGTACTAATTAGAGGAGCAGCTATTTTCAGGATGTGTCTCCTACTCTGGAATCATTTTTCTAGGATATTGAAAACAGATGCTCTTTTAATTAGAAGCAGAAATTCTGAGTTTCAGCTAGCAACTCCCAAGACTAGGCTTGATTGTATAGGACATAAAATGCATACTTGACATGGGTTTGGGCTCTGCTGTTACATAAAGGTCTGCTTCTGTATACATCTGCTATATGGCATTCGATCCATTAAAGGATATGCATCTCCACGTGACTGGAGAAGTGTCCCCTTTAATTTAAGTCTCACATGGACTGACAGTCCATAAATAGTGTGGGCTGATGGAAATTCTCTTTAAATGCAAGTAGCTGAGGCTTCTACCTTTTTAATTGCACTATCCTGGATTCTATCTTCAATGTCTATATGCAATTTAATTGGCAGCTATAGGCTAAGACTATATATAGTGCTAGATTTATTGCTACTAGTGTATTACCAAGAAAGCAGATCCAAGACAGTTAGAAGAAAAAATATTAATTCCCTGGAGCTCGAAAACGTCTTCTGGAGAGTATACTTCTCTCTCTCCTTTACAACCATGACAACAGTAACAGATGCCTAAAAAAAAAAAAAAAAGAAAAAGAAAAGAAAAGATCTGTGCTGGAATAGATCTCAGCAGAGCATACAAAATGAAGTATGATTTCTCAAAAAAATTCATTTTGCAATAAAAATACAATAGCAAATATTCTGCAAATGGCAATGTCATATATTCAAAAAACCAAACCCATATGTTCACCACAGGTCATCCCATATCTAAATAGAGGCAGCAAGAGGAAAGAGAGGAAAATACACTCTTGTGTACCTGGAGATTCAGGTAACCAGCCCAAAATTTAGCTAACAAATCGTGAAAAAAAGTGTGGCATGGACCTTAGATCTTCTTGGATTTTCACATGCTAAAAGTTAATGACAGGCTTTTTTCTTTCTCCACTTCATTGTCCATCAAAACATAGTTTAAGACAATTCTCATCCTTCTGGTTTCTTCTCCTGAAGCACATATTCTGCTTCCTGAGCATTTCTGAAGGTAGGGATATCCCAACAGTTTAATCTTTTCCTGGTTAGAATCCTGGCTGGAGGCTCCAAGAGAAGTGTACAGTAAGTAGGCTGTTGGACTATACCTAGTTTTCACCATCTGATCTGCCTCATCTGAGCCAATGAGTTTGTATTTTAAATAATCAAAGTATTAAAGTTAATGATCTCTCTCAAATACTGATGATCTCTGATTAAGGGAAAACAAAACTCATTAAAGTTTTTAAACATTTTTAAGACACTGTCTCAAGACAGAGCAATGCAAGAATACCCCTAACACCACAGGACTTCAACAGGCTTCCCAGTTTTAGGAGATGTGCAGTAATGCACTCAGCATGCAGCTCACAGCTTTCTTTCCGCATCTGAACAGAAAACATTATGATACTCAGATTTTAAAGCCACTGCTATATTTAACATGCATACAACATTCAGTCTGGCTTGTAGACCTTGGTCCTAAGCAGAAGATTGAGCTGCATCTGAATGCAGCAGACTGTAGCTGCTTGGTACCAGTGACAGGACAGTGTGGGAGGGAAACTGAAGAGTTTTAAATAGGTTTTAAGACCTAGAAAAAAAGCCTGAGTCAACTGCAGAGAATAGAGAGAATAAAGTGAAGGAAAACTGTTCAAGTGAGAGGCACAAACAGATTGCAAGACCTGTCACAGTTGGTGTTTTCCTTAGAAATTAAGAATTAAGAAACTCTAGAATTAAAAAGAACTAAGGAGAGCCTCTGATTTAATTTGATATTAAAATGCTTCTAGCTGTTAACCCAGGTCATTTCAACAGTAAATTTTTAATGACGTCTCCTGCTTTACACAGATCTTTAATAGGAAGAGAGAATTCTTCAGAGGAGACACGAATGGTCAGCGTACATGTTGTGTTTACAATCCAGCCTCAGAAAACTAGAACTTTCTTATTGCAGATAGAGTTTTGCTTTTAGAGTCAAAATTTTTGTGCTAGTGCCCTGTGGAAGTACACAGTGAACCAGCAAGATTCTGGACAAAACAACAATGACAAAGAAGGGAGTAAGAAAACATTGTTTCCTTGATGTAAGTCTTGTTGCTTCTGCTATAGTTGCCTTGGTACACAGCACTTAATAGCCCAGTTTCAAATGACACAGCACCATCCTAAATCAATCTAGAAGTCTTGATGAGGATGGGCCAAGTGGTGCTATAGACCGGATCACTCGGTGTAAAAATCTAGATGTAGCAGCAAAACAAACGTTATTCCCAAGGAAAGATGTCAAATCTTCTCTTGTAAAATAAAAATAGATCCTTTTTGTCTAAAGTTTCGGAGAGATGAGTACCAGGTCTATGTGTAATCTCTTGCTCATCAGTACTACAGCTCAGACTAAGGTACTCAAACACTCTGTAAGTACCAGTTCTCTCATTCATATCCTGGAGCTGTGAAAACAGTGTTTTAACTGCTTTACAGACGAATAATTGGTGGTTTGGGTCTACCCTGTGACAAGCTCAAGGTCACACAGCAAAGGAGCAGCAGATCTTGGAACAAACCAGGACAAGCCGGTAAGTCACACAGCAAAGGAGCAGCAGATCTTGGAATAAACCAGGACAAGCCTGTAATTCCTGGTCCCTCTTGGCTGGCATTCTTTCCTACTCCTATGCTTGAGTCTGATGACTGCACGGCACTGTAAATACCAGCCAGTCCTTCAGCACAGAAGGACAGGGTTTGCTCTATTGCTATTTTTAGTTAAGCAGATCCCACTTTTAAATCTGCAACGCCTTCATTTTCAGTATGGTGATTATGTTTAGCGTGGCACGGGCGTAACACACATGGAAGGAGGGGACGTGCGTGGCGGCCGCGCGGTGCCGAGGGGCAGCTCGGCCCCACGGGGCGGCAGTGCCGGAGGTGCCGGGGGCTCCGCGCTGGGCAGCTGGCCGGGCAGCTGGGCACCGCATCCGACAGCTGGTGCCACGGGAGGTCGGCAGCGAGCTCGCTGTTTACTGAGTTTGGTAAATTACTAATTATTCAGCTCAGTAAGCAAAGCAGGCGCGTCATCTGCATGTGACAGTCCCCCTCCCGGAGCACATATGGGGTGGTACGAGCCTTGAGCTCTATTTTGATAGATGGAAGTAATTAAAGGCCACAATAAAGGGCATAAAGGCCCATAATGCATAGGTCACTAGCAAATCCCAACATATCTCCATGTTTGTCAGAACAGGTGTGGAAGATAAAGTCCTGCTCTGTACTGAGAAAAGATGATCCCTGCAGAGAGCTTGGAGAGAGCCATGCCAACATAGCAGGAATGGTAAGATGCTGTTTATATATCTAAAGGAAGGAATGGCCTAGGCAGTGTTAACGAAGGGCCTTCATTCCCACTCACTGCAGTAGGGACAGCAGCTGCAGGGATGCTCAGAGCTGCAGAGACACCGACTGACAGAAGTGGTGGGAGCTGCTAAGTGAAGAGGAGTTGGACTGCTGAGAGGGGAACTGAGGCAGCACCGAACAACATGAAGGCTAGAACAAAAACAAATACCTTGGATCAAGAGAAGAGGTTGGACTTCCCTGTCCTGTGTCTTTCTATGAAAGCTTCTGTTCTACTGAAAGAAGGAGAAATATATATATATATATTGCTTTAACAGTTGTCAGGTATGAAAGAAGTAACATTCCTAGTGCTCAAGAGACCCCATGGGACATATCATACTGGGCTGGCTCCTGTACAATACAATGCAAACAGCAGCAAAATAAAGACAGATGATTCTATGCTACGAGCAATGTGCCTACAAACAGCTTCATCCTCTTTTCTAAGCTTCTCCTATCCAAGAAGGTGCCACTTAGCACCTGGCTTTGAGCAGTACCTCAGCTCCCTTGTGTCTTCCACCTTTGTTCTGTGCCGAAACAAACTGCACCTCAATTTGCCATTTGAGCTTAACAGAATAATCAAGAAGTGACACTTAAAAGAAAAAGCATATTAAGATATCCTTAGATTGTTGAATAATGTTATTATGGATCTTCAGTTGTCGGAAAGGGCAGCCAAATGTGATGGATTATGCTGCAATGATTTTAGCACATCTTTCCAGCAAACTCATAAATACACATTATAGCTTTATCCTACAGAATTCAGAGCTGCATTAGTCATTTTGGTGGCAGGCAGGAAGCTTCCTTCCAAAAAGAAGGGCAGCGGTGAGATTTAGAGTTTGCACAGAGCGGTCTTTGCACAAGCCCCTCTGCTGCCCTGCCAGCACTTCTGCTCTGTGCTCGCCCCACATGGAGATTTCAAGGACCCATTCGGAACCACGTGCCCAGCAATGGCCACATGGCCTGGCTCCTGCCCTCACTTGGCAAGTGCTAAGTCATCAGCTCTGTATGCCATAAATTATCTGCCCTGGGAAGTCTCAGGATAAAAAGATATGAAAGCCATAGCCTCTTGGATACAAGTCTGGACCTAGTTCAAATCCAATCCAATTAAAATAAAAGCACACAATGAAATAACTATATAAAAACACACCCAATAATGGTTTGTTGTACCTTGAAGGCGAATTGGAAAGTAGATGAGGATGGCTCTGAGACTGGACACAACTAGGGCCATCCTTGCCATGAGGGTTACAGTCTAAGCCTGCAGAGATGGAGACTCAGCTGACTGAGCACTAAGCCTCATTTGAGAAGCATGGAAGACTCTTAACAGTGCCACTTATCCATATTCTCCCAACTCAGATTATTTTCAATGCTCTCCTTTCCAAAGTTCTGTCTTTTCCTGTCTACAAGAAAAAAAGAAATACTGAGACACAAGATGAACAAACCTAGAGAAAAATACAGTAGAACAAAATATTGCATTTATGAATAGCCATTGATTTTCAATGATTCTTGCATTTACTAAAGTTTTCAAAGTAGTTTCTGCAGTAAAGCTCTGGCCTCCTGCTTGTCTATGAGCCATCTGAAATTAATCACTTTTTGAAATCCCAGCACTACACAGAGAGCTCATGTGAGTTGTTGCCATTACTTTGACTGAAACCAGACTCCTTTCACACATTGCTCTTGGAGAGTTCAACATTTGCCTTCTTTAAACACTTTTATTAACATTTATTTAAGATTATTTGTTTCACAAACATTCTTGGCCACAATTCTCCAAACTTCTTGGCTAAAATACTGTAAGTGCTGCACATAGATAAAAGAATGCTAGTTTTTCTTTAAAAAATTGTGGCAAGAAAAACACTTAGCCTTATTTGCCCAGCTATGCTAACAGAATGTTAAAACAAGCAATTAAAACATTCATCCAGTTATTGTGCAGACATGCAGTACTAGGTAGTACTACGTTGAAGTACCTCACAAGCTTCCCTAGACATGTTTCTATGAGGAATAGATGCACTGATGCACTTACAGACCAAGAGAGGAGGCTCCAAGGCCTGAAGAGGCTACTCAACCTTACAGGAATCACCTAGAGCTTTCAACAGCATGAAGAGCACAACCACGTTTCCTCTATTTTACCTCTGAAATATCCCTTCTTTCATGAGGGGAAAAAGAAATTAAAAAGGTTTTACTGATCAGCCTTCTCCAGCCAGTATTACTGCAGCTATTTCTGCTTTTTGCCTATTAAATTAACTATACAAACAGAATAGAAATGATGAGCCAACACTAATAAGGCTGGTTTTGCGCTATTTCAGAAATCACAGACTAAACATACTCCCTAACAATTCCTAAACTAGATAGAAGTCTGGCCAGACCAAAATCTTGGGTCCAAATCGCTAAAATGAATGACTTAGAAAAACATATTGCTATTTCCAATTTTCTCTCTCCCTATTTTACACTTCGTACAAGACTATTAACCATGCAAAATATAGTACCATTCACTCAGTATGTGTGAATACTTGAATAAACTGGTAGAAACACGTGGCCAGAAACTCCGTAGCTATGTGTTAGAAACCTGATGGCTGCCAGCAATGAGGCTCAGATGTCACAGGCCTCTGGGCGTACAAGTGTGCAAAGCAAAGGAGCTTTTTAATGCTAGTCGATACAAATAGGTTGGCTGTGTGGAAACTCCTTGACTAAGTGACCTGTTCCCACCACCTCCATTGCAGTTCTACAACAGTCTATTTGTCAACTTGTTGTTGAAGTTTATTTTGATGGAGTTGAAGGGTTTTTGGTTTTGGGGGTTTTTTTTTGGTTTTTTTTTGTTGTTTTTTGTTTTTTTTTTTTAAAGAGGATAAGCTCTTCAGATTTCCTTTGAAAGAACCAAGAAGGCCATGGTGTTTTTCCACGAGAACAAGGCTGCCAAAGGAGAATAGGAAGTCATCGTTCCTGTGCCTCAGCACATAAGGACTCACATCCTGAAAATAGGAAGTCTCAGTCCATTAAGTATCTTAAAGGGAGGGAGTAGAAACCTGCATGCCCCTCTTTATTGCACAACATCCCAGCTATAACTCCAAGGTTATAGCTGAAAAGGGTATGCAGAATGGACTCAAAATAGGTATTTTGAATGGTGTTTTGAGAGAGAATTGATGCTGTCAATGTCTTTTAGAAACACTCCAGGCAAGACTCTCTCTGACAGTTTATCTTTGAATTGCAGTGGTACTAAGGTAGGATATTCTTTGACTTAAGGTGAAAAATCCTCAACTACTGTATAAGACTTACTTGGATGCCTTGGATGCCAAGTACTCCATTTACTTTTAACTTTGGAGTTAAAAAATCACAAATGCTTCAACTAGCTAAATATTTATAATAGCTTGTCTTAAACATGCAATACATAGACCCTTCCAAGCACTTTAATAAGCTAGAAATAAAGGAACACTTTGCTCAAAGACGACAGCCATATTTGGGGTGAAAAATGAAAATTGTTTAGAAACACACCATCAGTTAGAAGAGAAATGACATTTTAATATATGGGCTATGTTAAGTCAAGCAGGCTGTAAGGATTATAGTTAGATTTGGCCAGAGTATCGGCCCAGGATATCGTACTTGCAGAGAAAAGGCCTGGCAGCAACACAAGTAAATAAGCAAAAGGAGCCCTCCAAAGAAAGGTGCATCTGCACCTTGGACTCAAGCTCAACAGAGAGCTGTCTCCAGTGCTCTTTCTGCAAAGAAAATCTGAAATATCTACTTATTGGCAAAATGACACACAAGATCTCCATGACATGCAGAGCAATTGCCTTTTAAGATCTTGTAATACGGCCCTGCCTTCTGTCACTGCCCGTTTGCCACAGCCCATTTGGGGGTAAGCAGCAATGCTCACTTTTATGTCACTTGGGATTTCTTCCCTAAAGGCCCCAGGTCTTTGACTGCTGTATTTCTGCAGACAGAGTGCCAGTCTAACAGCTATGGCAAGAGGTGAAAGTCCCGGGCTTTTTCCAGTGTATGTCTTTTGCTGATAAACTCCATCCTTGTGAAGAGTCACTCTGTCAGCAAAAATTGCCAAAACACATGAATTTCAGTTATCTCAGAGTTGTCAATATTTTCATCTGACAGCTGTCAACAACCTTTACCCCAGTAGACTTGACTTACTCTTCACTGCGGTGGGTACTCTGAAAAACCTACTCCTACTTTCTCTCATATCACAAAGTCCTGTTATTTTACTGGGAGAGACTGAAGGGATACACATTTGTTATGCAATCAATACACCTCTTTAGAGACAAAATGTCAGGGAGACAGACAGACAGACAGCTAATTCCTCTAAGCTCTTGAAAATTCTCACTAAACACATTATATATATTCCCTTACTCAATTTTCTGCAGTTCAGCTATTCAAAATCATGTTATTCTTGTCTGCAAAATGCAAAGTGTTATTCCCTATACAGCAAAAATCACGCTGTGGCACCTCTGCTCTTTGCTTTTCCCTGCTTTTTAACTCTAGCAAACACAATGCTTTCATTCCCTAGAATTTCCTTCCTGGCAGGTGGTGGGTGCATATTGATATTAAGGCATTTTTGCAAGGGATGAAAATGCATTTGGCCATTCTTATAGACTCACAGGAGTCAAGAGAGCACAGGCAGGGCTGATTCTCTCATGTCATTTCTCTGTTGAGATTCATCTGGAAACAGCAGAGTTGAACACTCTGTGACCAGCAAATAACAACTTCTTATTTTGTTTCTCAATATCTATTTTTGCTCCCAACCACCAAAAAAATGGTATAAAATCATCTTTATCCCACGTATAGCAGTTTTACACATTTATGCTGCAGTGGGGCATAGACGACACAGGTGAGGTCCAGACCGCTTTATGTGATTTTTTAAACAAATACGTACCAAAAGCTTGCAACCTAAATCAATGAGACTGACCAAGAAAAATAACTGATATTTTCTTCATCTCTAGTGAGGCAGAATGATAATGACTTTGTGACAACTCAACATCATCTAGATGGTCTGGGAAGCAAATAAATTAAGCAGGGAGAAAGGGAAGGTACTGCATACAACTTGGGGTGAATTTTCTTGAGTTGGGGGAGACATATCAAGGCATAAATCATGCATGATAACTGTTACACTTCCGTGTTTTCCCTTTGAGTCTGCTGGAATTATCATAAAGTATCTTATGTCAGGCCAGACTGATTTGCCTAAAACTATAGAGGAAATCCTTGATTTCCTCAAGAATTGGAAACAATTATCTGAATTCCTATCTAGTAGTTGTCATCACCTGTTTCCTTATTTCTGCACCTTCCAATATCACAAAAAAACTGAATGCATCTCTGCTTTGAGTAGAAATTTATCATTTATGTACAGGAGGAACAAAAGTCTCCTCTGCACTGGCTCAAGTCACCTGCTCTCCTTCATTTCTCTTGTCATGATACAAATCAAAAGGTTCAAAAACAATGGAAGAAAAGTAACTATGTCAAAACCACTTAGCTGATAAGAGAAAGCCCCGTTATAAAAATACGCTGCATAAGCAAAGCTCTAGGGG
>JAUBOD010000058.1:827977-840364 GCA_032353885.1 Nothura maculosa | reverse complement strand
ACTCCAAGTCCCTAATTTCTAAAGCAGAGATGGAATTACAAAAACTCCAAAACTTCCAAAAAAGTTTAGTAAACATGAGGTTTGAACACGTTTAAGATATGAATGCATGCTTAACAATAGAAAGAATCTGTACCGTGAGGATAAGCACACTTAAAAAGGCTCTTCCCTGTAAATTGACACCAAGTTTTTATTCTGACCTCAGCTTTCAATTAGACCTCTAACTCACTTCATGAAAACAAAACTGAGATGGAAAGACCTTTAGGAAACTTGCACTACCTGACGAGCTTGGTAATATTCCCGCAGTAGATGGTCTCTCTGGATGATGGCTTCTGTTCTCTCTTTCCTGGCAACATCTCTTTCTTCCTTCACCGTCTCGATATCCTTGCAAGCTTGATCAAGTTCCTTCTGAGCCTCAGCTTTGTCCTTCACCTCATGACAATATTTTTCCAGCAACTCATTCCTCTCACAAATGGCTCGATCCCGTTCCACTAGAGCTGAGTTTAGCTCCTAAGACCAAAACCATTTTTGGCATATGTTAGGTACAGAAGGAAATACCTCGTCTTACTACCTGAGTGTATCTGACACCTTAAGAACCTGCAAATTTTACCACTGAAGTTCTGTAAAATGGGAGCCTAATCAACTGGGTATACAGTTTGTGCATTCTTATATTATGTGCATTACACACCTAATTTGTGCATTCCCTGAGGGACATGGAATAGAGTTATTTTACACAATTGTTTAGGACTCGTGGTAAAATGTATTTCAATACTCTCCTCTAAAAAAATAAGGCATTAACATGCTAAATTTCAGGCAAGGACTCTGGATGGTGGTCCAACCACCTAAATCATATTCAGCCATGTACTACAAAAGGGTCCTCCTATGTACAGAGAACTCTAACTCTTGATGTTTGGATTTGAAAAGGATTGCTAAAGACAACCATCATCTGAAAAGCAGGAAAAGATCCAAATGTGTAAAACATATCTAGTCAAAAGCTAACTCCTACTTTACTCTGCAGTCTGCAAGGAATAAAAATGAACATTTAGAGCATGAAAGACAACTGCATTTTGCTATACTGACATCATGCTTCCTGAGTTATGACATCTAATTAGGGCTAGTATGACTGTTATGTGTCTGTATTAGACAATTTTCTGCTGGAGTTAAGTACGGGAATTAATGATTCACTTTGTGAATTTTAAATATAACAGTGTATCCCCATTACTAGAGCACTCAAGATATTTGCTAACATGACTAAAAGCTTCAGTCTTTTTGAAAAAAGATTGCTAGTTCATTGATGAGAACATGCTTCAGTATAGAAAAGAACGTTTTGTGTGGCTGAACTACAGTCTGCATAGAAAATGCATTCAAATGAAAGCACACAAAACCAACCATGGCATTAAATCTAGGATGCAGAAGACAAAAAAGTGACTATATCAAGGCAGAGGCAAAACTCCCTTACATGAAAAAACTTAGAACACTTCAAAATGATGGAGAAGGCTTGAAAATGATGGAAAGGATGGGAGAAAAAAAAAACAGGTATTGTTACAGGATTGCAATAAATTTCATCATTTTCAACACAACTATCCAAGCATGGACAGTCTTTGCCTTTAGCAGTTCAAGTAAAACTCTATTCCTGTCTTTTCTGACGTGCACAAAACTATGGCATGACACAAACAAGGTGCTGTTTTATGGTGATTAGAATAGATACTGTTTAGAAATACAACAGGACTTTGGTTTCAGGAGCTGTTCTCAGTTAGTGAAGTACCAGCAGATCATTTCTGCCTACATATAGGGTTTCTCTTGACACTGGAGATGATAAGTACCATGACAGTACCAGCATGGAAGCCATGTTTATTAACACTGTCTGCCTCTGCATCATTCAAAATTACTTTCTATTTTGTACTAAGGAGTTCCTTAAAATCTCAGGTCTGCAACACTGTGGTCCAAATCCTTGCTGAAAGGTTACACTGCACACGTGAAAAAAAGGAAATTTCCATCCTGCAGCTTTTACTTGGAAACCTGCTAATAAAACCATAAGCCTAATAACCAAGATGTCACCTCTGCTAATATTTAAATTAAAAACTAAACTCTAATTTTACTTGGTCCTCCATATTAGCTCATCTTAATTCCAGTAAAATCAATGGCATAAGTCACAAGTTTGGTGACTTAATGGTTTAAATGCAAGTAGGATAGGTTTGAAACAGATGTATTAAAACCTTCCTCATTGCAGAGCCTAAATCACTTGGCTGGCAAGCACGCAGGGTTGATGAAAGCTTTGAATCTTTAAAGCCAGAAGTGATTTTAAAAAATACTAGCACCATATGTCAAACCACATTATGTGCCTGAACAGTCATGTAGTTTAAACAAAGCTCCCCAGCTTAATAATTATTCATGAAGGCTATTTTGTTCAGTTGTAATGGTACAAAAAAAGAAAACTGAGATTTACATGCAATGAAATACATTTGCTTAATCTATTTCATGCTAAAATAAGTATTTGCAAACAGAAGACTCAAGTGGATGAATTCAGCTGAAATGAATCTGAGCAGCAGGCTGCATTATAGGAAGACATACTGTTCTGATGTAAACTCTCAGGATCTAAACCTGTTAGGAAAAAATTGCAGAAGGATACAAAGTTTTGGCTTAACACATGTTCTAAAGCACGTCTCAGGTGTAGTGAAAAACTTAAAAATATCTTTGTTAACCTCAAAAGAGGCAGAAAGAATGCAAATAAGTAAAACAGGCATATAAGCCCAAGTTTTGCATAAATGCTTTAAAATTTATTTTGTCATGTAACTTTGGTCATAATGGATAGCACCCAGTGGTTCTTATGGTGGTTTTATAGGGAGGATTTATAACGCCCAGTATAAAGGCAAGAGCAAACTTTATCTGACAGGTACTCTATTAAAACACACAGGTGTAATATTTGATAGCAGAGACTGCTTGACATGGAATTTCCTATTTGTAGCTGATTCTCAAGGCAGTGTTAGGTACTCGCTGCCTTCCCCACCAGAACACACAGTTAGTACCTGTCTCAAAGCTTCCATCTCTTCACTGGCCACTCGCTTCTCGGAGGATGTGTTCTTCAGCTTGGACTCTGCAAGCTCCAGCTCTGTTTGAAGCTTATCTACCTCTTTGATGACTTGATCTCTCTCGCTCATTATGAGGCGGTATTCGTTGAAAACTGAGTCCCGCTCTTCCTTGTACTTCTCTGCATCCTTGGTTGCTTTCAGCTGCATCGTTTTGAACCTGGTCACCTCTGACTGCAGTCGCTCCATCTCTCTCTGCAGCTCTTTGTTTTGGGTTGTGGCATTGCTTAGTTCCTGCTGGACTGACTCGAACCTAAGAACAAGTAGAAAAGGCAATAAAATACTTATTCTCCATTTTCCTTCTTCATACAGTAAGGATTTGGCTGGACAATCAAAGCTATCCATCAGTACACAATATAGCTGCAGAGAACATCTCAGACACTGCATGCCAAGTGATGCAGAATACAAAAGAGATTATTATATTATTGATTAATAACAGACTGAAGTGTCAACATGCAGAAGAAGAGGACCTGCTTGAGGAAAAAAAATTCAGAATAAATTTTGCTATTCAAAGTAGATTTCTATTTAATTATTGAATAAGGAACACAAAAATACTGCCATCATTTAATAGCACAGCCTCAGCCCAATCTATTGCATTGAGCTTTAAGCATCTTAAAAGGCACTCCTTCTCCCCTCATTTTAACATATTAGGGAAAAAGGAAAACAAATCCAGAAATTAGAACAAGAAGCCAAGAACAATTTGAATATGAAAACACAGGCAAAAGAATAAGATTGGACAGGTTACTGAAGGGGGAAAATATGGGGCTATAAATGTAAAACCAGTGCAAGTAGAATGGGACTATGAAAATAAGAAAATATTACAGGAGAGCTTCAAGTATATACCCAAAATCTGGGAGACACCTTGAGAAACGCAACCTTGCTGCCATGCAGGGACTCAACCACATCTGCAAATTATGCGGGAACCCGAGCAGGGGATATGATGAAAAAGGGAAAGATATTTAAGGCAATGTTTGCCAAAAAAAGACAAAAAATCCATTAAGAATCAAGTAACACATATAGTGTATCAAGATAAAAAAACGTGGCATTTAGGAGAGCACCTTAAAGTGTTTAATTTTTTTCTACTATTTCATCTTTAAGCTACAGGTTCATTCAATCTTAAGTTCTGAAAAATAAATTTTGAGAAATATACACAACTGAAACAGTTTTACAAGGTTGGACTCGGTAATCACCCATATTAACGCATGCTTAGTTAAGAAACCATATAAAACATAATACAGACTGAATTCCTGTAACTGGAAACCATTAAAAAGAGTTCAGAAAAATGTTACGGTTCTATGATTGGATCTGTGATTGACAAGAACAAAGATATTTCTCTTGAAATTCTTAAGACCAATGTTTGTTTAATACTGAAGCATAACCAACATCTTGCACAACAGCTCTTGCTTAACAACCTTTATTTCTACTTGAGGGCTCACAGCAGTTATAAATTATTAACCTTGAAAAGACTAATTTAAGTGTCAGGACATTATGCAAATCCCCTGCCATGGATGACTAAAATTTAAATAAAGCTTTGAGTATAAAATCATAATTCCTCTTAAGAAGATTAAGAAGGGGGGCCTACAGGAAAAGGCCATAATACACGTGTCAGGCTTGCAAGTGTCATGCTTTGAGCACAGCTCTAGGGCTTGTCACATGTTAGACTTGCTCCCAGTTTCAGGAACCCAGTCAGGAACCATTTTTAGGTTACATAACTACACTCCCTGAGATCTTTTTCAATTCAGATTTACACATACTATAAATGTGTTTATTATTATTGTGTTTTATTATTTATTATCTGTGTATTAATCAGTTTATTATTTTCGGTATTGAAAAATACTAGAGACCTATGAATGCTTAAGCAAATATTTGCTTTTGGCTGCAACAGCTACATGATTATCCCTAACTTACAGCCATGAAAAGATTCCCAACGCACCCATGGGCACTTTTCCTCATGCATATGAACATTCTTCCTACCCCTCACTGCTAACTACGCAGGGCTAGCATCAAGCACAAGCACCAAGGGACTGTGTAGGAGTAGGAAACCATGTCTCTGTCCTGCTCCGATTCAGCTGCTGGTGGCAGCCATGCAATAAGGGACTTCACAGCCAAGCGAGAGACAATGACCACTTGGTTGTCCACCTGCACAAGGTGCCCACTAGCTCAGAAGCTGCAATCCAAGTGCCACAAAAGCCTGTTGCATGCTTCAGAACACCTGTATTTGTTTTATACTCTTTGGGGAAAAAACACACTTTTCTACATATTGTTTTTCAGGAAAATATACATGTCTATATATGTAAGGGAATAAAAACACATATATATTTATATATGCATACATACATGCATGTGTGTGGGTTTTGTGCTCCTCCTCACCCATAGAGGAGTTCATTTCTTGGAACACTTAAGCTGTGTTTGGAACACTACATCTGAGGCTTAACAAAACTTTGGGTGTATTTTTGATCTATGCCTACAATTAACAATAAACATAGCTCAAAAGACAGAATACCCCTTTCTCACACAACCTAAGTGTGGCTGAATTCCTCAAATGATGCCTACAGCTTATTCTGGAAATTCCTTTCACAAGAAAAAGCATTATTTCCTCCTATACCCATCTGTATCACACCTTCTAGCCTCTTCTAAAACCAACTTACATAAAAGAAAGCTTATTTAATTATGATGCTAAGATAATACATGATAAACACACATAAAAACTAGGAAAATATTAATGATACAACCACAGAGAAAATAAGCAACTCAAACAGAACAGTTGCTGTTCACAGCATATCTGAAAGGTAACATCATCCAATTGTACCTTCTGAGGGAGGAGGAATATTGCTGCTGGAAATGTATTGCTGTGTCCCTCTGCTTCATCAGCATGTCAATCTGCTTCTGGAGCCGTCTATTCTCCTCCTCAGCCTGTTCTAGTCGGCTAAGATCCGTGTTGTGACTTGCTATCTTCTCATTGTACCGCTTCCTTAATGCATCATAGTCCTTCTTCACTCCCTCTAGTTTGTCCATTGCTGTATCATAGAGTTTATTTAATATCTCTGATGACCCGTTTTGCTTCATAACCTTTAAAAACCAAAAAAGCTTTGATAAGTCTCAGTTGTCAAAATAGGAATACGTGTCTTTTCACCTCTCACAAAGGTGTATGAAAATCATTTGCAACTTGCTACTGTGTGGTGACAAATCCCTTGTTAAGTTGCTCTTTAAACACAGCTTTCCTTTGATGTTGAACAAATCGTACTAAGCCAATGCAATGATAAAATATGTATCCAAAAGATTCTTACCCCCAACAAATAAAACTCATAATGCCAAGAACTATATTATTAATCCAAGTTTTTATTAATTCCCTTTATTGTTACTCATCTGTAAACTGTTAATGGAAAAAAATGTTTTATCACATCTTAAGCACACAAGTTGATGAAAATCCCTTTAAAGCTGATTTTGCTACTAGCAGTTTACTAAACCTGGATTTTCGTCACAGTTCTTTGTAGGTAATAGTTATTTGAATACCAAGATAGCAGTAATTTGGGAAACCACCACAAGGTGGCACTCAGGACAGATTGTCTATATTCTCTGAACAACTTGAAAAGACCAAAAGCTACATGTTATTACACACACACACACACACACACACACACACAGGCATATTCTTGAACATTCTGTAAGTTATTTCATCAGAACCACTGCATAGGATCATGTTTTAAAAGCTAAAGCAAAATATTAACAGGAAAAGAAAAACCCAGTGAAGCATGAACAAACTCTACACCAAACCTCAAGCTTCAAACTAATATCCATTGATGTAAGAATATTGCTGTCAAGAACGGTGAGTGACCAGCAGCAACAAGAGAAATCCCTGGTGAACTTACACAAATGCAGTTTTCTCCTCTCCAGAGGCCAAAAACTGCCCCAAAGGAGGCCTGCCCCCTTTTCAAAGGGTGCTCATTTTCCAAGTTTCTGATGTCTTGGTGAAATTTGGACTTGGAGTAGTGGGAGGAAACAAGAGGATTAGAAGAGCAGTGCAGAAATACACACAGTTTTAATGTTACGCTACCAAGAGAGATTGCTCTTATGCTGGACACAGTTGCATCCCTAGCAACCCGGGAGAAATAAATTAAAAAAAAAACCCAGAAAGCCGAAGATGAAAAAAGTACAGAACAAAAACTGTGAGCAACACAGAAAGATGAAACAAAAAGCACTGCAACCGCCATCCACAGATCAAACCAACTTCAACCACCAGTGTTTTCCTTCTGCCACCTACTGCGGAGTTGGGATGGCACAAATTCAACACACTGCCTCTGAAGATTATTTTTCCTGCCATACATGTTCACATACCATCTTACCAGTAGCTTCACTGGCTCCTCATCATCTTTAGTTTCTTTTTCAGCCTAAAAATCTCTTCCTGAGCACAGGAAAGCCTGATGACTGCAGGCCAAAAGGAGCTGCCACCACTTGGAGACCACCAGCAGTTCTAAGACCCACACCCAGAGCAGGACACATTCACACTAAGATGCTGCTTTGGGCCATTTCAGCTAAGTGGTTAAATGTATCCTTATTCAAGGACACGCCGCTCGTCTATATTTCTTAAGTATATGCCAAATGTAAGCATAAGTCAATTTATATCTCCGCAAAAGTGTTCTCCTCAAGACCACTTCTCACTGAACACTAGTTTGATAAATAAGTATTTGAGAACCAAGGAGAAAATGCGTTTTGTTTAAACACATGTATCTTTTGCTAAGAAATTCAAATAAAGGTTAAAAAGGAAAAAACCTAAGTATTTGCATGGAAGTTAACAAATCTCTGCTAACAGGGATTTGATAGAGTTAAACATAAAGAAATGCCCTAATGAGCAAGTAGAGCAATAAGGAAAGTCTCCCAACCGAAGTCCCAATCCAAGCACAAGTAAATTAGTCGTGGGCAGCCCAACCGAGGCAGCCAAGGGCACCAGGAAGCTCCCGCAGAGCGGCAGCCCTCGAGCTTTCAGCTCCTACACAACCCCGCTCCCAACCACCACCTTGATTGGGAGCTTTTGCTCTCCAAGGTTACCCAAATGCTGCTTTTTACTGCTGCCCAACACTGGAATAACATCTCGGAGGCATCAACAAAAACAGAGCTAGCCTAATTCGGATGAAAAGTGACAGAGACAAGACGAGGCTCTTGGCGTCCCTTCAAGACAACATGATTCACTTTGACAGGCTGAGAAAAGGAGTTATACAAGTTTCTCATCGAGAATTACGCACACAGTTTTATATAAAAATGCAATCATGAAGTTCACATGAGACATCAAGTTTATTTAAATAAATACTTAGGATGATATTTTAACCTCCTTCCATACTGCTAGATAGACCTAATTAACTTCAAGCTAGACGATGGAAATAGAACTCATGAAGACAAAGCTACGAACCAAGTCACTAAGCTATTTTATAGCAAAACTCTCCAGACCCAAATCTCTGAGCCCAGGATCAAGAGGAAATACAAACCTCAGTATCTTCTTGCACTCACACCAAGAAAATTCCTAAGCCAGCACTGAGCACACGGAGGCTGCTTTGACCTTTGTCCCTCCTGCCCCAGTAAATAATTTTGTTTGCATAGGCTTTGCTTCAAAGGCTCATGTTTGACTTGAAAGTTTGCCTTGTGAATCAGCCTACACACAGTTACCCAAGACGTTCTCCTGGGCCATTCCCCATGTTGCTGTAACTGCTGCAAATGAACTAGCACACCTCTGTGCACCAGTCACACACCTGACCCCTGGTTGCTCCCTATTACTGCTCTTGCCTACCTTTCCTCAGTGTGTGTGAATCCAAAATCCTTGGAGACAGCCTGTCACATACAGTTTTGAAATGCCCACTCCTTTCAGTCCCCAAAATCTTGCTTTTTCAGGCTTCAAGTTTATCAACATGATCAGCCTATGTCTTTGTTCTGACTGAAGCATGGTGTCAACTTGAACAACCAAACCAAGTTCAACCATTCTCTTAAACTTTAAGGGATCACTAGAAGGAAAACCTGTCCCTTTTTTCCTGTGACACTTTCTAAGAAGAAACAAGGCCTGGATCTCTTGCCTGTTCAAAGCCACTCCTGTCCCATGCAATACCTTAACATCTAAAGGTGCCACTCCATGCATCTCCTTGGATTTTTACTGACACCTATATACCTACTCACTTAAAAAAAAATATTATGCTGCATATTGCCTTAATATGTGCAGTTGTTATTTAACCTTTTCGGCAGTTAAACTCCTTCACACTACTTGGTATCGTGTATCCCTCCTTCTACCTGATGCAGGCAAAAGGTCAAATCATAGTGAAGATCTGGTTTTCTCCCCCTTAAAAACTTAAGGCATGTGTTTTTGAATCAGCAAGACACAGAAGGCAGCAATGCTGTCCCTTTGGCTGCATTCACTGATTCACCAAAACATGCACAGACATGTTCTAGGTGATAAGTGTGTGCTTCTTGTCTTAAAGCTGTCACTCATTAAGAATTAAATAAGGCAAATTAAGCTCAAAAATGAAGACTTAATCTGGATATGGAAAAAAAGACCTTTAATTTCTCTAGAAAAGACTCATGGTTGATGCTGACGCTTTCAACCCAAACTGTGGCTTACCTGTTGCTGCTGGCTGCGCAGGTCTGTTATCTCTTTCTGATCCTCATCATGAAGCCTTTTCATTTCCTCACACGACTGCTGGAGATGGTTGTGTTCTCGCACCAGCTGCGTGTTTTTCCTCTTCAGGGTATCCATGTCCTCCTTCAGCTGGGACTGGTCACTCAGCAGGCGGCTGTGCAATGTGCTGGTGTGGCAAACAAACACACACAGAGATGCTCGTGGAGGCAAATGTCCCAGGGCTACCGCGTGCCAAGGTACTAACCCCCGTGACGCCAAAACCGACTACCGAGCAAACATGTCCCACTTACACCTTTCTGCAAAGTTAAGTATTTTAAGCACCAAAAAATGACAGTAGGAATAAGAGAACACAACTGAAACTTGAAAACATGGTATCCTTGCACAGCGTTTAAAGGTAAGGGATTTAGGCAAAGTCTGAAATACCCCTCCAATGCCATTCCACAGCCATGTAAAAAGCAAAGCAGATACACACACAGATTTAAGTATCACATGAGCACAGTAAGATTCTCAAAATAACAGTAATTCTACTATTAGATTAGCACCACTTCGCCTTGTGCTCCTTGTCTGGATCATCAAGTAACCTAATACAGGTGAAAAATAGAGAAAAAATCTCATTTTTTTCTATTGCTAAAGAAAAAAAAAAAAAAACAACTCTACACACACAGATTGTGTGTTGATTACACTCCAACAAGTTAGAAAAACACTATTAAAAGTTATTCCAAAGTAATTACATATCATTTAACTGATAAAGGAAGGCACTCTTAGACAACTGATAGTCACACTGATAAAAAAGAATAAGATTTAATTAAGTACCCTTGCTGGATTTAACAAAATGACAACACTGTAAAGCTTTTGCTTTTGAAATAGGCTGACAAATTCAACTCTCACATCTGCTAGTAAACTGTTTAAAGTTCATATTAAAGAAAAAAAAGGAAAAACTAGAGACCATGAGTAGAATCAGTTTGTATTTTAAAAATATCTGGTAAACTAGCTAAAATACAATTTATTCTCCCTTCTGGTCAAGTGAAATACCAGCATTTTCTCATCAGAATGACCCAAGGGGCTTACAGAAATCTTCCTTAAAATTAGGGCAACAGCCTGCTAAAAAATTAAGTCCTTGACAAATTGCATTCATAAGATTAAGTAAACCTAATCTCTGCACGTAAACTACTAATCTCTCATACAGATTTTATTAGAAATCAAAGATTTTTTTGGACAGGCAATAATCCCCTATCCTCTAAGCATGCAGGGCAAACAATTACTCCAAGGGGGGCAGGAGAGAACCATTTTTAAGTATTTTGTCCCAGCTTCTTTTTAACCCCCAAATTAATCACAAAATAAGAGCGTTATGCATGGATTTCAATGTGGTGTCACATTGAGGGCATCCAAATCCATAGAGTGAGCTTTGCCCTTCCTAAACCTTTAAGTAGGAACTTGAAGTAGTCAAGTCTCAGTAAATGAGTTGCTATAATAAAAAGAACAGTAAATGAATGGTTATAGTTAAAAGAACAACACTACCTCTGAATAGATTAAAATACACTGCACTTCTGAGCAGATAATCTTGGTCTCTACCAAATGTAAACAAAAAAAGCTTGTAATTTCCTGTGTGCAGCACTGTGAAACACTACACTGTGGGCCTCTGTGGAATACTCCTGTATACTTAGAACACTTGAGTATTTCAATCCATTTGTCTTGCAAAATTCATTTTTTTTCTCTAAGGTTAGGTTAAATCCTTCTATACTATCATGAAAAGAAAAAAATAACCAGTATGACTTCAGAGAGTACATATAAATAAGAGGAGCTAAATGTCTATCTTTCAGGACAAAGAATACAGAAGTCTGCCATTAGCATTGGATAAACACAGGTAACTGACCTTTCAAAACAAACAAACAAAAAACAAACAAACAAACAAACAAACAAACAAACAAAAAACCCTACTACAATGGGCTTTGCACAGCAAGTACTAGTAAGGAGCACAGTGCTCAAGATTTCACCAAACAGTTAAAAATTATGCAAGAGGCAATTTTGCAAAGAGAAAAAAATAAGAATGAGTAGAAAAGTACCCATTGATTTAGAGGAAGAAGAATATAGAGGCAGAACTCTTAAATGAGATCAAGTAAATTCTTCGTAAGGAAGCCACACAACTTGATAGCCTGACCTGCTGGCAACTTTTCATACTTCTTGCAGGTTTGGCAAGAAGAACTTAAGAATTACTGTGCAAAGAAATGATGCCTGTCTTTAAAAGGTTTTAGGAGTTGTGAGTCCAAGTGCAATGTAAGAACTAGCAGTTTTTGATGAAAACCAATGCCATCAAACTAGTTACATCAACAACTGATTTTGAAATAGAAATTAACGGTAGGAATATTTAACAACTTTTTGAACAAACAATTTCACTGCATCTCCATAAATACTTACTAGTGGCCTATGCTAAAACTCACTAGGTTTAGCAGGACAGCTATCAAAATCTAAAAAGAAATACTAATTTCTCACATTCTGCTCTCAAACTTGGCAGAAGACTTCTGAGAGTCATTAAGACAGTGATTAGGCTTTTCTTTTCAGGGATTCCTATCTTGAATGCCCCAAAACATAGGAGACCAGAAACCTTATCTAATGCACACAAACACACAAAATGAAAAAGGGAAAACAGAGATTGGGGGGGGGGGGGGGGAAAAAAAAAAAAAAGCAATA
>JAUBOD010000058.1:809168-819642 GCA_032353885.1 Nothura maculosa | reverse complement strand
TTGATTGAAAGTTGGGGCCATCAAATCTTCCACAATTCCATTTCAAATGTTTGCCTTGCCAGAAGATCCATTATTGCAGCACATACTGAACACAATTCTTGATCATCTTAGCTGTGACCCTGAGTGCCTGCAGCAATAACGCTGCCAGTGCCACTGCCAGCGACCAACCGCTGCTCAGCCAGGGGCTCCACAGCATCAGGGCTTGGAGGGAACACACATTTCAAAGGAACCAAAAACAAGCCTATGAAAGGCAGGGCTAAGAAACATGTCAAGCTGGTCTGCACATGCCATAACAATGAATGAGCACAAGGCCGAGCTGGAAAAATGGATGCAAAGGCATCAACATCTCATCTTCTGAAATAAAGCAAATTTGATTCCAATTCCAACAACATCCTGACTATATCAAAAACACACTGATCACATAACTTCTAAAGGCAACCTGTCATACACTTCTAAAAAGTTTGAAGTTTTACCATGACTTTTTTGGATGCCATCTTATCAATTGGGTCATTTCTTGCTCGCAAACAAAATGAGTATACAGTCAGTTTTTCATCACTTTCATTCCTTTTTTTTTTTCCCTCTTAAAAAAACAATGCGGATGTTTGGAATATTCTTGCTTTACAGTTTTGTAATCATGACAGACCCTGTTAAGACGAATGTAGGACGAAGGCATCATAGGCCACAGTCCATCCAAATCAGTGCCAACTGAATCTTCAGAAATTTCATCTGCCAGACATGAAGGTATAGCAGGTGAAATGTCAGAACAGGAGTAACTTCTTGACCACTTTTTAAGTCCAACATATGCAGAAACCTTAAGAAGCCAAGAAACACATCAAGCTTATCCATTAGAGGAAACAAAACAATACTCCCAGAACAAGCAGGGGAAAAAAATCCCTCAATTCTGTATCATTTTTCAATATTTTTATTTATTTATTGACTTTTAAATACAGGGCACCACATTTGCACTGGGTAATCCGTGCAGGCTTCTTAAGTGACCAAGGTTGAAAAATCAGTGTGCATGAGCAGATATGCGGCTCTCCTCAGTGCTGGTCACTGACAAGAGAGGTCAGTGGGGATGCAATCAAGCTACTCCAAGTACGTACTCTGGAGAAGATTGTTATTAACAAGCATGCTGAAAATTAGACACAGAAACTACGGCTCAATCCTAGAACGATCCCCACAATTCATGAACTGAGCAGATTAACGCAGGAGGGGACTGAAATTTTTCTGTTTCATTTCATCTGTGCTCTGTCAGGCCACAAAAGATCTTTGACTGCGAGAATATCTTAAGCCAGACCTGCAAGTGCATCCTTCCTATGAATAGTGAAAAATGTTCCTTTGTTATCCACAGCTGCAGAAAGTGAGGCAATAAATGAAATCACAGGGACTTAAAAGGACAGTTGTCACAACAGCCAACACGGGTCTTGACAACAGTGACTGAAAGACTAGATGTTGTTGGCGAGGCCTCATGTGACGGTGCAGGGGTGATGTTTGCTTTGGAGCAAGAACAAAGGGTCCCAGATTAAGCAATAGCTTGAACTGCAATTAGTGAAAACCCCTACCTTTCTGTCAATAGCCTGGTGGGCTGATAAGCTAACAAAGTGTTAAGCAAGGAAACACCGTTGGTTAAAGTCCATGTTGGACAAGCCTAGTTGGGACAGATCTGCAACTACCCAACGGCCGCAAGGAAAAGTCATAAAGTTGCAGGGCCATTGAGGGGTTTTGTTATTGAGTGCCCTGCAAATTCTCCTCAGAAAAGCTATTTCAGCAACACAGCAAGTAAACAGCAAAGACAAAGATGACTACAAGAATGATTTTCACTTTCTTTTGCCACTTGCCAAGAATTGAAGGGCTGGAGCAGTAACAGCATGTTAGAAGTCAAAAGGAAACGACAAGCGCAGCGTATGATGTGGAACGAAGGGGAGAGAAGCCTGACGGCTGCAATCCCAACGCATTTCTGTCAAAAGGAGGAAACCATACACATCAGGGAAAGATGTTATACCTGTACATAAAAAAGCATCACATACCCAAAGATACCAGATGAGAGAACCATGTGTGCAGAGATATTAAATGACAAAATTTTCAGAATGGAAAGCACACAGTAGCCTTGTGTTCAAAATAGGCATTTTTACTCCTAGACATCACAAGCAGCAGGGTCAACCACGCTCAGTCATATCCACCCACTGCAAAGGTTTTTCAACATAGGTGCAGAAGGTTCATCAAGGAATACCAAGAGAGAAAACAACAGCACTACAAGCTTAAAGCTACAGTAAATTTCCATAATTCCAGTGAACAAAATGCAAGTTCAAGAAACAAGCAGCTCCTGGACATCAGGAGGAATAGGGATAATTTACTCCCTTGTGTCAGTTAGGCCTGTGGGCCTTGGGCTCGACTGCAGCCCACCGTGCACTGATAGGTAACGGCCAGTATGTCAGCTCAGGACAGCTGTCATCAAAGGTATTCTTAGTCAATGGTGACATTCATCTTCTAAAGCATAAGCTAATGGAGCACACTATACAAACTAACATGCTACAAGACTGAAAAACTAATCCCAAGGCAACATTGCTCTACTCTCTGGTCTTATCCTCTGGCTGGGTCAAGCGGGAGATTGGCCAGCGACTGTCACATACAGCTGAGCTACTGGTTCCTATCCAATTCCTAAGTGGCAGTGCTGATCCGTGCTTGGCACGCCAGGCACCACCACTCCATAAATACTTACTCTGACGTCAGAGGCTGCATTGGAGCCCCATTCAGAGACTCTGCCGGGCACACGCAGCTGAAGGAAGCCTCTATTTACACACAAAAAGCTTGGTTATCAGAAGGCAGCAAAGAGAAGGGAAATATACCAAGAGCGTGGCAATTTAATGAGCATTTGTTGGTTTGGGGGCAAAGAAGGCAAGACTGAAACATACCGGTGGGACGCAGGGTTTATTGCACTTTATACCATCTCTCTCTTGACAATTAAGAATAAACTTTCACCTCCAGTACTGTCAAAACAACCCATTTCATGCTCTGCCCAGCTGGGCAGGGAGAGAAAGAAAAAGAGGTTTGGGTGACAATACAGAAATTAAATGGACCGGCCATGAATTCTTATATAAGTCACATCAGTCACACTGTAGAAGTTACATCAGAACTTGCGTTCCTCTATTAGGCCTATGAGAATTACTGAAAGCTGATTGAAAAAAATCAGTGTGAATCGGTATTACTAACAATGAAAGTGAATGAGACTTCCTAAATTGGCTCCAAATCCCAGTTATTTCTGTGCTTTTCTGTTTCCAAGTAGTGCAAAGGGCATGAAATATGGGCGCAATTGCTGTGGTTTGTAAATGAAAACACTGCTAAGCTGGGGGGCATCCTCTGCTTGGGAACGAGCCAACATCCTTCTGCAAGGCTCCTTGTGTAAGCAGCCAGAATTCCCCTACTTCCTTATTGGACAAAAAGGCACGTTTCAAGTTTATAGCAGGAACTAAATATAAGCCATTATGATAACTGAGAAGCTCAGACAGAGAACAGTTTAAAAAAAAAATAACAGATTCTTGTTTTAGGCTGACCCCAAACTAACTGGTAGGTCTGCAGTACTGCTATCCTCTCTGCATCTCAGCTAGAAAAAGTATGGCCAAGATGCATGAATTTGTTAGCATCTGGGGAGGCATCCTGTACATTTACAGCTGCTAATCTTTCTACATCTGTATGCCTTCTCCTAAGGGCTGGCTAAGGAAAGCTTTGTCAGAATGCTCACGTTTCTATTGTCCATGGGCCAGAACAGGTACCTAGGCAGGCTCAAGAATGTGGTCAGCAGCAGGGCATGACCATAAAGTGATCTCGAGTGTGCTACACGTGCCATGGGTTCCTTTTTAACAGCTGAAATAATGGAAAAAGCAACACAGGTCACTAGCATCAAAGACATCTCTAATTCTTTGCCTCCATTGCCTCCATGCAATTACAGAACTTAGATTTTTTGGTCCTAAAATCGAATACACTGCTCGATTGGGATCCGTTTACCTCCCCCCTCTGCCTCCATGCTGCTTTTTAACAGAGACGACGCATCTGGGGTTCTTGTCTGCATCAGCTAATACAGACAAATGGATGCAGCCCAGCTCTATCCTTGGACAATTAGGGGATTGTGCTGCCAGTACCTCCTTCCTAATGTGTTCCACATGACTTTTCCCCAAACACTTATTTCAAGGCCCCAAACTTTGAGCTCTGTTCCTCTCAAACCTAAAAAACTGTGTGTCAAAACTCTGTATTGAGGCTTATTTCAGACTTCCCATTTACCACAGAGCTCAAAGGTGGCTCAACTCAAAACTTACATGTTCCTGGCAGCTCCCACTTCCCAGTCCCAAGCAGGAAATCCTGCATTAGCAGGTCCCTCTCCTCCTTTCTCCACCCCAGCTCCCCTGCAGCTTTATGGGCAACTTGCACATTCCACCATCTCCGCAGCCTGGCTAGCCTGGCTTACTCTTGTCCCATCTCTTACTCACATTTACCAGAAATCCACTGGAACTGGACTCTAAGGGTTGATAAGTAAGTTACTAGGGAAGAGATCTCTGTGGAGAAGCATATTAGCACCTTTGCTGCAAATAGGGCAGCTTTCTCTCCTTAGAAATTGTTTCTGTATCTGAATATGAACAGACAGCTGAGGTGCTCTCATCTGCCTGCAGGACCTGCTGCTTCTCTGGTGACAGTCACACTCCTGGCTCCTGGGAGCCTGGGCACGCGGGCACGGAGCGTGCAGCAGGATACACTGGGATAGGGTACCATGAACATCAGGAACTCGCACACCACAAACGGCTCCTCACTCTGCTCCATGGGCTACCAAAGCTTTCCAGGCGTTCACAGCCTTCTTTCCAGCTAAAGCAAACCAACAGGAGCCAGCTCACTGCTACACAGTGCAGTGAAAACATTATCTCCATTACACGAGAAATATTTTTGCCATGGAGCATCTGCTACAGAGAGAATTAAGTCAAGGGAATCAATTCTAAGCATATTTACCTGCTCACAATGCAGTATCAGGTGACATAAAATCCATCAACAAGTATTTGCTCTCCACTTGTGAAAAACAGGAGAAAACTATGGCACCAGAACAGATGCAGATCTAACACACTGATATTCAGAAGATAATCAAAGTGATTTTGCCTTTCCCCTTCAGTACCATCAGGCTTGCCTTTCCCACAGGGAATACAATCTGTTGATAAACTCTGTTCATGCAAAAAACATATCAGGATTGACAGACACTGGCATCAGCTGATTTCTCCCACATTAATAATATTTCCCTAGAACTCATGATTTTGAGAGATCAGGTTCCAAGCTCTGTACAATTACCTACAGAGGGCACAGCTTGGCTGTAGACAGTTCCTGGAAGGTATTTACACCATTTCCAGCACCCTGACCCTAGGAGAGAACCGATAACTGTTTCACTGAGCAAGTTGTCCTACCACCCACCTCAAAAACAAACAAACAAATTAAATAAGCTAAAAAACAAGAAGAAACACATCAACACACACCTAGAGTGCACCTGCACCAGCATTTCAGATTCAACATCGCACATGAACACCAGTGGGTGTTTCAGGAACTGAAACTGTCCTACCAAGGCAGACGCACCTGGGCTGGCAAAGCTGCTTTCAGTCCTCCAGTGGCAGGAGCCAGTTCAGCTCTCATCGCCACCAGCAGGAACCTGATGGTCCCTCTAAGACATTCTTAGATCTATTTAAATTCTTACATCAAGGTCTTTTTCTGAGAAATAAGCCCAATTATTACATACATCACTAAGTTTCACAAGTCAAGTCAGAAAACTTGGACTGCTGTAAAACTGATCTATTCATCTCAATTTCATCAACATTCTGGCTTACTTGGAGCTATTTCAAAACACAACCATTTAATTAAGACAGTTGGCAGCACCTCCAGCAGCACCACCAGTCTGATTAAGGTTGGGGAGATAGAGCAATTCACTAGTAGCTTCTAGGAAACATGGAGTCCATAGAGCAAAGATGAAAAGCTGCAGTAGCTCTCTCTAGTGAAAGGATGCCAAGACTCACTGTTTTCTACCTGGATTTAATTGATACCTGGATATCTTTCTCATTTCCTCTCAAAATTAAAATACATCTCCAAGCTGACTGACAATCAGAGCACAGTTAATGAAATGAAGAGTGCTCTGAACCCAGAGCAGAGCACTTGCCTTTCCTCACTCACACGCCAAGTACCTGATTGAGGAAATTAAAATCTACTTTATATATGTGTATGTACATATCAGACTAGTGTTCAACTGAGTATACACTAAAGCTTTTTTTTTTTTTAATTTCTTTTTCCTTGCTTTTTCTCCAGAGTACAAACTATTTTTCATTTTCCACTAGTGCATCAATTTCACAGGCAAGACTTAGTATTTCCACAACACCACATTACACTCATGAAAGGACGTGCCATTGAACAGGAAGGTGGTTAAGCAAAATTCCTGAAACTTTGCATTGCTCGGGATTTTATTAAAACAAGCCATATGCAGCCTGCAGGGATTAGGCAGGCAAACAGTTTCAGTTAGGATGGCTTGTCACTCAACAAACAAGCACTGAAATAATTTGGCTGCAGCTTTTGAATTACTCTCAATCACGTCTCTCACTACATGCAGCTTATTAAACAAGAGTATTTGCTATTGATATCAGGGCACATTAAACACAGTCATCTCTTGTAGAACAAGATGCAAGTAGGATTATTTCTCCCCCCTCAATATTCACAAACAAGTCTAAAACTAGAATAGAGGAGAAACCTACCAGCTTCAAATGAACAGAGTAACCCTGGCTGCAAATGCACTGAGCAATGAGCAGCTATTTCACTTTAGTCATTTCAAGAAATCAAAAGTATGAAAAATACTACATTATACATTCTGTTTAATAGTCGTTCATTTCATTTTTGGGTTATTTCCAGCTTTGATCACTGCATAACCTAAAGACATGGAACACTTTCAAGGTTAACCCTTTAGGTAAAAAGGCATGGATCCAGTATTTAGCAAAAAGTTTGAAATATGCAAGTGAGAAATAAATAAAACATGGCTTGGAAAAACATCAGTTCCAAGTTATACATGGAAATAATAGATGCTTCAGAAACATCATGTCAAATGTCATATAAACATGCAGACAATTCTGCCACATTTTTAAATAAATAAGCCATGAAATTCTGAAGGAAAGGTCTAATGCTATCTCAGCTTCTGGCTGTCCCTTGACAGAAAACATCTCAAGCGAAGTGAAAACATTTTCATCACTGACATGACTACCTGAGTCGTACTAAACACCACACAAATGACTCCAGTAACAGTGGAAAAAGGAAAGCTGCTACACAGAGGACAGCAAGTGCAGAGCAGCTACTGCAATGGCCCATAGATCCTTCAACATCACTAAAGAACAATCCATAGAGAGCTAAGAAAAAAGAGTGCCTGCATCTGCAGTTTGCAAGTATGCAGTGTTCAAGGAGAAGTTGCTAAACAAAACATGTTGCTGTGATATCAAACACTAGCAGGGAATCCTCATACCTTTCCTTTTAAAACTGTGAAATGGCTACAAAGAAACAAGCACATCTACTTACAACTGTACTGAAACTGCCAAAAAAAATGACTTGTTTTAAAATTGGGAATAAAGACCTAAGAAAGGATGACTTGCTTCCCATCTCAGGCCCACTTCATCTAATGATTCCACTCTAGTCTTGATGCATTCCACCCCAAATGATCTCGGAAAGGTTCCCTTTTGGAGTTTGGCTGTCCCAGTAAGTCAGCTTTCCTCCTCCTGTTTCCATCAACTTCCCTTAGCAACCTTCTTTCCTGTAGTGATCTATGAGTGTAATCTTGATAAAAATCTAACTAATTTGTCACAACCTCCCATTTTTCCTGGCAGCAGTTAAGTCAAGCCTGAGATCCTGTTCCTGCATGCTGCAGTTAGAAGTTCAGCTCCATGAACACAAGACATCCTTGGACAGTGACTTCCCTCCTGCTGCCACCGTCTTCTACAGATGCCTGGCACAACACTGGATCTTTAAATATGTAGGAGCCTACATGCCCTACCTAAAACTAAGCACTTTTCATAGAAGTTTATATGCATCTCTAAATAAAGAGCAGCAAAAAATGTCAGTGACAGCAAATATTCCAAGGTCATGGGGCTTTTTTTTTTAATCCAAACAGCTTTTGCATTTCCCAGGTGGATTTAACAGCTGAGAAAGCAAAGTGACTCCTTACATCCAAAAAGATACAAGTCTGCATGACCTTGGCTAATTTTTCACAAAGTTTCTGAATCTCACTACCATTTACAAATCAACACATACACACAAATATAGGCAGTAATAGACACTTTATATAGGCAATAACCTAATATTAAACATAAGCTATGAAAATCTTCTACCTTACACTACAGAAAATGTCTATACCTTTTCTTAACCAAGACACACGACTACTTACAGTTCAATTCTGATTATTTTATGTGGTATTATTACCCAACTCCATTTATCTTCCGTCAAGATGATCAAAAATTTTCTCGGCATTCACAAGACATGCAAGTTTTTTTTAAGATGAGTATTTTACTCACCAGTGCTACTCAGAGAACTGCTGCTTTCCGAATCAGAAGGCATTATGGACAGCACACTGTAAGTAGATCCTGAAATTAGAAAAAAAGAAATACATTATTCATCTTCCTTGCCCCACAACAGGCTATTAGGAACATTCCTCCTCCTGATACAGCAGAGGCCAAACACACTTGATTACAGAGAGCAAGCAAGCCTATTATATAAAAAAAATCACTAGGAAAAGAATAATTTGCTAACGACCATGATGCTGGTCTATCAACAAGAAGCTATTCAAGATAAAAAGATAGAATAAATACAAGGCAACAACTAGGACAGAGGCTAGTTCAGATGTCCTGAAAAATATAAGGTTTCTTCTGTACATCATGAAGATTCATTTAAAATGATGACTAACATCAGTTAACATATAACCTTGTCTTTTAAAACTGCCAGCTTCTACTCCTTTGTGTTATTCATTTATGCTCCTACTGTCCAGCTTATTTAGGAAGCGAGCTTCACTGGTACGGGACTTCTGCTTGTTTCCATTTGCAACTTTCAGTATCTAGTCCTAGAAGCCAAAACCTACAAAATGGTGTTGACGATACCAACAGATTTTTTTCCACGTAAAGATGGAATAACAGAAGCTTCTTATTATAGTTAATATAGAAGTACAAGAGATTCTACTCACCAGAAGAACTAGAAAAACAGGTTCTATTTCCAAACCTTACCATTTAAGCAGTTCTACCATCTCTCATAAACAAGATGGGCAGAAAGGGCAGGGAATGATTATGTGGAAAGGTGATCTGCAATCTGGTGAACTTGCAGCCCACAGCAGGACATGCAACCTGTCTTCACAGGAGCCAGGCTCGAAGGCACTTTCCATATTTCTAAGAGTTATAATTTCTATAGTCTATGTTTCACTGTTCGCTTCTCCCATTCTCCTTGAAATGAAAGAACTAAAAGCTAAAAATAAGCAGGATACTTGACAAACAGATCTGTATTTTAAATGGAGTAACCCAAAGACAGTCTCTAAAGTAAGAAAAATCTTATTCTTTTCTGCTTTCCACTTGGAAAAAAAAAATCACAATATCTGCAGCTCCTGTTGTTTAATGATGAAAGACAGATGAGGCATTACTCAGGATGGGGAATTTCCTAACAGAAGTATTAAAGTAAAATAAAAGTAAACAGCCACCACCATCCCAAAACCACACATACAGTTTAGACATATTTGGGGACAGAGTGTCAGCCAGTTAAACTGGTGGGGCATCCTTAATCTTCATCCCTTCCATTTAGCCATCTGCACACACATACTATGGAATCAGTTAAAATAATAAAGCAGGTGATGTAGGGAAGATTCCTTCCTAGCAAACACTCTAATTTTACTGGCTGACATTACTGAAAATAAATACCAAAATCAAAGTGGTTTATGAAGCTCCTTCTTCCACCTGACAAATACTCACGGGGAAAAAAAGATTCAAAATATATTGGCTGGAAATAATTCTAATCGATTAGAACTTTTTTTTTTTTTTTTCTTTCAAACAAACACAACAACCAGACACTTGAACACAAATTTTGAGAAAAGAACATCAGCTGCCCATTTTGGCTTCCATTTCAAAAGTAACTCTTTCCCCTGTGTTTGTCATTTATTACTGGTCATGAAATCAAAGATGATTCATAATGACATTCAGCACTAACACAAATCAACCTCTCCATATATTATCAAGTCATATTTGACTGGCAACAATTCTTGCAGTCTGGATAGGAAGGATTAGAATAATAACTTAAGGGAATCCAAACAGAGCAAAGTACTCAAATAGGACATTTTTTGACAGACAACTTGTACTGAGATCGCTCTCAAGACTCGGTAGGACTCAAACAAACTAAAACTTTGTGTCAATAAGAGAATTCACAATGCTGGGCCAAAGCAGAAGATCCAACAAGA
>JAUBOD010000058.1:791208-805666 GCA_032353885.1 Nothura maculosa | reverse complement strand
AGGGGCCTTTGAGAAGGAGAAACAAAAACAAACAGCACACCCACACCCAAAACACTGTGCTCAAGTTTCATTATGTGGAGCTAAGCTTAATTTGGGACTCCACTCCCTGCTTAGGAACCTCTCCTCTTCCATACATACACGTACAAATGCTCTGCTCCCAGCTGTGAAGGTGCCTGTATCTAGGTGGACTGCAGTTGCTTTAAACAGACTGGGAAAATGAGATACAGAAGACTAAAATAACTTCCTATGTGTGCTTTATTTTCTTTTTATTCTTCTCCAAAATGCACTTTATTCTTAAATATTTGCCAAACTATAAACATACTCAAGTGAAAGCAATCTTGACAATTTTCTCTCTCAGATTGGCTACACCAATTAAACAATGGCAGAAGATGAAGAGCAATTGCTTCCTCACACATCTATCTTAAGCAGAGAGCCGGGTGTACTGAGCCCGTTTCAAACAGTGAAGAATCAGGGTCTAACTTGAGGACCACGCGGGGCTGTGGTCCCCACGAGGGGCAGCGCCCGGATCTGCCATCCACACCCTTTCCATACCCCCTCCTAAGCATTTCCCCCTAAGCCTTCTTCCTAGGTGCTGTAGCCACAAGGGAGTCTCTGCAACGTCAGAAGCAAGAACTGTGCAGGTTGAAGGTGATACAAACACTATTCCTACAAATTCATTCCTAGCCCATGATATTCCTCTTACAAAATTCAGAAATTTTCGCTTCATGTAGCTTGCTAGCTTGCACAAACACACACAGAGCTTTGAAGCATGTTATTCCTTCCAAAGTAATACGATTCACACCACTCCTCACCACTCCTAGATGCTATACTAAAAGTTTCATTTCAGTTTTGGAATTAAATCAAAGTAACCACTTCAATACATCTGTAATGTGTGGCATAACACGCAACTGACAAGGAACAACAAACCAAGCAGGAGCTACAGGTACCTAAGGCAGCAGCCAGCGACAGTCCAAGGCCCGGGCACCTCCCTGGCAGCAGGAAAGGGGGTGTTTGCTCCCTGG
Organism: Nothura maculosa; assembly: GCA_032353885.1. Lineage (NCBI taxonomy): Eukaryota > Metazoa > Chordata > Aves > Tinamiformes > Tinamidae > Nothura > Nothura maculosa. The sequence continues at coordinate 804,644 of JAUBOD010000058.1, read as the reverse complement.
CAGCAGCTCTCCCATCAGCCGCCCCTCTAGGTCACTCTGTAGCTCCCAGCCAGGTCTCTCACCGCAGAACATGCTCGGGGACACCTACAACTGTGGTGACCAGAGCTGCCATGTCCCCTCTTCAGGGTTTCTTTCCAGCAGTTCCCGCTTCCTGTCCATCAAACGCCTGTGGCAATTCCAGCTTTTTTAAGGACAAGCAATCAGGAACATGCATCAAGCAAGAAGGTATCTATGGCCTTTCATAAATGCAGTCTAATAAACAGGATAAAGGTTGCTTGTTGAAAATCAAAATTTCTGATCACCGACCAACTAAGGAGAGCTACTACTAACTGAAGTCATAGTTACTCACTATCTCCTCATATACTGCTCTCCATTACGAATGCTAGAAATGCCAGCTAATTAGGAGAACTTAAAAGCTCCTTCTTGTCAACTGAATCTTCCTACAACTCAGGAGGCAGCTCATGTGGACTGCTCATAAGGCCTTCAAGAGCCATACCTAGATCACCCTCCAAACTCAGACCATGTGGGAGTCAATACTCCTCTTCTGAGATTCAAGCAGCCTGAGATTTGATTCTATCAGCAACATCCCACTCCTCCATCAAAGGATGCGCCTTGAGGAAAAAGAAAAATCGCCTAACTCGCTATGAAACCTGGCATAACTCGAAAGCAACTTCCTTCCAGCCTTGAAATGTGATGCACGGTCCCCAGCTAAGCCCTAAATGCCGAGTTCCCTTTATACTGCTTTTCACAGCACGCTCCAGCATTCAGTTTAAACAGCCCCCTCTCCCCCAAGAGCAACAACAACAACAAAGCAGTGCCCGAGGATGAATGGTTTCCTTTTAGCTATGTCAGAGCAAGGCTTTAAATTTGACTCTGTTGCACTGTTGTAAGGGAGAAAATTACACACACTTTTATACCGGAGATGGCTCATTTTAGTTCCTCCCTTCAGTTTACAGTGATTTACATGAAAGGGTAACAGAAGCAATATACCTCAAGTAAATCATATACTCAAAGGCTTCCTGTGCCTCCCTGGCAAGGTGTTCCAATACTTTAGTTTGTCTCTTTCATTAAGAGGAGCATAAGGCAGGTAGCTCTTTTTTAGGCCACCAAACTACAGCAAGTGCTAGAAACAGGCCACTAAATGGACTGTTAAAGTGACCAAGGCACCAACGACTGAAGGGCAAACAGGAAATTCTGCCCTTGTCCATGCAGGACCTTTGCAGTAACCACCAAGCAGTCTCGGAGGCCCCAAATAAATCTCTGCACCCACGGATACGCCGGGCGCCAACATGAGCTCAGCCGTGGCGGTGTGGAAGCAGTGGCTCCACTCAGAGCACACGCAGGCCACGGGCTGCGCTTCGGCTCCAGACAAACACGCAGCAGTGAAAAAGCAGCTGCACCTCCGCCCTCATTTAACAACGCAATTAAGGATGTCCTTAAGTGCTCGGCGCACTGGGCGATTATCACACGCACCAATTACCTGCTCTGCAGGAATCATTTGTTGCCAGCATCCCCCAGGGAAAGCTTGGTGCCAGCTCCCACGTTCTGGTTCCCGCCGCGCCACCCACAGCGGCTCGGGACGCTCCCCAGAGGGGCTCCTCGGTGGTGACGGCGGCAGGGGCCAGTGTGGGCCTGGCCAGGACCGTGGGGCAGCCCCACAGCCCGGCGCATGGCAGGGTCACGAGGCGCCGAGCCGGCCCCACAGCCCACGGGAACACGGCTTGTCACAACACAGTCCTTGGCCCTGCACAGGGTGTTCAGCTATGCATGTGCTCCCTCTCCTATGAGGGGTAACAGCAGAGAAGGCTGCAGCAGAGACCCTGTCTGGAAGCAAGGAGAGGAGCCCTGCTCACCATCTTCCCTCCTCTCCCTGCGGGATGTCCACACAAACACCCACCCAATAGGCCAGGCAGGAACCTGGAACTGCCCAATATCATCACGTAACATTTGGCTACCTCTTCAGTCAACCATATCAACACCCACATTTTGCTGTTGCTGTTGTTCACCATCAACATCAAAAAACGTAGTAAAAACTGTGCCTCTGTATCCAGACTTGACACAGGCTCTAAGGGCTTGATAACTTCCAGTTAAAACCTTTAGGTTCTTTCACATCTTCCTTGAATGGATTCTGGCAATATTGAGAGCAATTCTAATGCAGACAGGGCACGGGATCAGTGTTTTGGCTTGCTTTAAGCACTGATTCAATTCCATCAACACTTTATATAATCCTATACAAGGAGCAAGAACGTTTCCTACAACTCACAGCATGTTAATGAATTACAGTGCCTGTAATGAAGGGTTTGAATCTGGTTAGATGGGAGGCCAACTTGAGCTAGCCCAGTTAGCAGCATGGAAAGGAGTGGAGGAAATGGCTTCACATTTCAGCAGTGCAGCCTTGAAACAGCCCCCGTGTCTCCATTCCCTGCTCCTTCAGCTCCTCTCCCCGGGACATCTTCACCACCTCTCATGGACTCACAGAGCACTCTCATTTCCTGTCATGATAAAAATATTTCCATACTGTGCTCTTATTACACACTTAGGAACATTCAAAATGTTGCAATTCTAAGCAACTGTGTTGCCTTCAATTCACCCTTTTGCCACATGTACCTTTTGTTATGTTGTGCAGTGTTATTACACCAAGAGGAGATCTTGGAAACTAGCAAGATGTCTAAAGGCAGGAAGTGAAGAGCACGTAACAGCAAATACCCAACCTGAGCTTGTCAGCTGCTCCTGCTTCTCCAATTGTGCTATAATCCCTAGGTTCCTCAGGAGAAACGTTGCATATTCTCTCTGCTTGGATAATGCCTTCCAAAAAGTGACATTTTGAGGACACTGGAAGATTTGTCAGAGATTAATCTGAATATTAGTTTTGATCCAACAGAAAGTGATTCACACTTCAAAATCCCCAATGCAATAATTCTCCAGGGATTTTAATGTGTATAGAAATCTAACTGCTGCTTTTCTTAAGAAATAAAATTAGGGCACCTTTAGACAAAGTAACTTACATAATTGTATAAAAATTCCTCCATAACCTTCCTTCCAACTGGAAGTCCTCCACTTGAAGAGGTTGATAGTCTACTGGTCTCTAAGTCATGGCATTCCCTGCCTATGCTGCATTTAATCCTGATAGGAAAACAGATGCCATCTTTTCAATGGAAAGGCTGCATTTGATGAACAGCTAGTGCTGCTTATTCTCATTGTTTTATCTCAAATAAAATGCAGATTACCTTCCCAAGATAGGTAATAACAAAGAACTAAAGAAAAACAACAACAACAACAACAAAAACAACAACACTTGATATACTTAAAACAGATGTGGATTTTTTTTTTCCCCATCAGGGGCAAAATCCGACACACTAGTCTTCTTGGTATCATGTTGATGGGATACAGCAATTTTGTAGAACACCTTCTAGACATAATCAGTGGTTTATCCTGATGAGGAAGAGCTGAGAGGCTGCCGTGACCAGCAGAGCCCCACGCCGCGTTCCGAGCCCCACGCCACGTTCCGAGCCCCACGCCACGTTCCGAGCCCCACGGGAAGCCGAGCGCAGCCTGCGGGGAGCTGCTGGCAGCCCCAGGGGGGCCGCGTGGCTGGAGGCTGCGCTCCCACCAACCCAACCGCGCACCGGCCACCGCATCCACAGGCGGCAAACACAGGGGCTGCCAGCAGCAGGCCTGGCAACTAGTCCATATTAACTGGGGCGAAGCAGCTGCCAGGGCTTAAAAGTTGGCCCAGAAAACACACCCAGGAAGAACCAGAGGTTTGATTCAAAACTAAATAAATAAAACCACACACACGGATTAGCGTCCTTACCAAAATGCAGTCTCAAGTGCTTTTTGGCAATGCCATCTGGGAGCAATTAAAGCATGGAACAAGAAGCCAACTGGAAAAAAAGTTTGGAAAAAATGAAACAAAATCTGAGCTACTGTGGCCCTTGGGTTAAGTGAGCAACATCCTTGCTCTGGAAGGCTGTATTACACAAACATGCTTTGTTAGACAAGTCACAGCATCCTCCTCACGGCTATTTTTAGATGCAGCCTCCGAGTTTGCATCAAAGTTCAAATGCTGAGGAGGTCCATTAACCACTTCTTGTTCAGACACAATACAGACCAGCATCATTTCTCCTACACTCTGTGGGGACATCCATACAGCAAGAACACTCTCATTTCCAGACAAAAGGATTTCAGTTATGGTTTTAAAATCACCTCCCTTGTTCCTCACCTCTTTGTAGAAGGGAAAGTATCAGCCCAGATGAACTCATTATCCATTGATACTTACTTACCAACACAGCAAATATAATCCCTCTGGCCAGCGAGGCTCAGAGTCATTTCACAAGCCACATATTGGCACGTTGGGACGCAGAAGGCCTTCTCCTCCCCTACAAAATCACACAATCCCCCCTAGACCAAAGTAAGAGTAGATGCAGGTAAAAGCAACACCCAACAAATGAAGCATCAGTGATGATGACAACTGAAGAGGACAGAAAACAAGTCAGTAAGAAAATACTGCGGATGAGCATCCAGCTGGAGGCGTGTGGATCAAACGAGGTCACCGTGTTTGAGCGCGACACGTCGCGGCGCGCTGGGATTTCCTTTGTGCTTCTGCAAGCGCAGTGGATCTTGCTAACCCTTCCCCATCCATCAGATAAGGAAGAAAAACAAGCAGCAGGGCTAGCAGAAACAGGAGAGGGAAATCCACGCTGGCATCAGCAGTTATCCTTTGTCCTTTAGGACAATAGAGAGAGGCAATTCCACTCCGCAGTTTCCCTCACTAGTGGAAATCAGAGCCCTAATGAACCTGGCGGCTCTTTATTTTTCCAGCTCGCTCATCCTTCCTATCTCCTGCTTGCATCTCGCTGCAGAAACACAGACCTCGTCCTAACACTCCATCACTCCTTTTCACCCAAATCTGCTGAGATCTTATTGCCTTACTGAAGGCAAACTCTTTCATTTCTTTCTTTTTAATTTTGTCTGTCTTAGCAAGAAAAACAGATTTTATCATGGAGGGGAGGGGAAGCTGTTATGATTAGTCTTTGTAGACAGGAGACAGAACCACTATTGTCTGAAAGCAAACAGATCAATTGTTCTGGGACCAAAAAGTCCCCGTCACGACCCTTGGCTCCAAACCAACATATGATAATCTTGCAAAACATACATGGTCTCATCAATAGCACTGTCTCTTACCAAAAAGCTAATCATCTTGTTCAAATGCTGTACTGTCTCTGGAGAATATACGTCTACAAAATAATGGGAATTTTAAGTGGTAATGACAAGTGAAAACCTAATTAGTGAGACAGGTAGATTGCTTATTTGATCTGATGCCTGACAGGGTGTTTTGTGTTATAAAGCACATCGACTGAACAATTTTCTGTAAAAAGCCTTACTGCAAGATAGCAAAGGTGGTTGAATTAATTTCTGGAAGAAATAAAAATTCACTGACGATATCATGAAGAAAGATCAGCTTCAGGCTCAGCTTTCCAAATTATAACTGTCAAACTACTATTATTTCCCTATTCCAGACCTCTCTAGCTGCAACACCAACAACATTCGGAGCTAAGGGCAGTAGCCTGTATCTGCAGGACTCACACGAGCGTGTGCCAAGCAATGACTGAAACCATTATGACCATTTTTGAAATTTCCAGTGAAGATTTGCTAGAGCACAGACCGCCCTTTCACTGCACACTATGCATCTACTGTTCTTTCCACAAACAATGCAAGTGGAGAGCAAGGGGAGGTGATGTTTCCACACAGCCACAAGTCTTAGCTGGCACAACTCAGCCCGAAAAACCAAAACCCACTTTACAAAGTGTTTCATTACTGGGCATTTTCCCCAAAACGAGTGGGAAGCGGAAAGCTCTCAGAGATATTACAGGTCACTAACATCACTTGAGGTCTCTTGTCCAGTGGTGAAGTTTTCAAGGGCCACAAATACCCACAAGTCATGGTCTGCATGTGACAGATGTGGGCATGGAAGAAGCAGGGGAAAAAAAAGAAGGGAGAATAAAATGTTTGTAATGCAGCATTCTTACTAAGAGGAATAGGACTGGACAAAATCCTGTGTCCTGATACAAAAAAACTCACCTATTGAGCAGTAGGATCAATGGGAATATGCTCCTCAGTGCTCTGCTCCCAGTGCCAAACCTCCTCAAAGACTCCTAGGGCACTTAACGAAGCTTTTGTGCCCCTGAGACTAGGGGGGATAAGCCAAGATAGGCTCGAGTGTCACAGGGCTAGGTGTAAAGATCAACATTCAGGTCTTCGTGATCAGGTGCCCTTAGCCCTGCTGGGGCACCAAAGCTCTCCAAGCTGCTGCTCTCACCATGGTAGCTCCAACACAGCTAATCCAGTCCAGCCACAGCACCCAGTAGGCCTGATGTCCTAACATCCACAGAGCAAACCCTAAGCCACATAAGGCAAGATAAACTGGTGCAGTTTTTTTCATTTTCCATGCATTTTAATACTATGTATGCCACATTAACATCTAGTCAGTAAAAGGCAATTTGCAAAACACAAATTCATGTGAGTGGAGAGGCTTATTTTCACTAGGAAAATGTTTGTGAACTCAAGAGTAAGAAGTCCTGTATAAAACGGCCTGCAAGGGGGTGGCACTCGCATGTCTTTCTCTGCAGCAGTGAGGCAAGACTGAAGCAGTAACAGGCAGCATACTTGAGGAGCAGGTCAAAGAATAAACCACAGCTTTGCTTTAAGACGTCCTGCTGCCTCGGTGCTTAGCTGTGAATGATGGTCAAGTGCAGAGCACTGCACCCTGTGACTTGTAAACACACGCTGCAAAGCAAAAGGGAATGACAAAACCCCATACGCTCCAATGGAGACAGGCAGCTGCACGCGGCACCGTGTGCCTCTGTTTTGGTTGTAAAAAGCTGGGCTTGGAAGATGGTCTCCTCTTGCCTGACTGGAAACACTGCTGAAGAAAGCAGGTAGCCACGCTTTGCGAGGAAGTCACGTGCTGTGAGGGACTGCAAGGGACAGGTGAGATGGGGAAGCGGTGCCGCCCATGGAGCCGATGTCGGCTTGTCCTCGGTGCCCATGCGCAGCGGTGACAGCAGCTGAGTTGGAGAGCGGTGACTCCCCGAGCCTGGAGCCCAACACCCAGCTGGGCAGCAGGGCCCCTCTCCTGTTTGGCCTCGTGTTCCTCACAAGAGCCAGGAGCTCTCTTGGACGAGCTAAGGGACACTCTCCACACAACCCCAGCACAGCTGCTGTGTGCTGCACTGTCCCAGCATTTTCCATCTTAGCTGCCTACTTCTGACTTGGACAGAAGCTGATACATAGGATGACAAGGCATTGATCCTTTGAAAAAGCTCTGCAAATGTTCCAGTATCACTCGCATACCACTTTGCTTTCCCTTTTAAGGTGTTTTAAAACCAACTCAATTACAAGTACAAAATATTATAAAAACCAAAGCAGTTCCAAAAGCTGCTGGTCTACGCAAGTACCTAATGGCTGGTCATCAGCTCTACCACATCTATCCTATATTAAAAACAGATATATTTTAAGAAAAAAATCCACATCATCTTGCCCTCGGTGTGACTTGTAATCAGTCTCAAGACAAGGACAGGAAGCCGCAGCGGTTGGGGTTTGAACTGAAGAACTCTGGACTCTCAAGCCCTGGAAGGGAAGTGGGTTACGACACCATCACAATCAAACCACAGAAACAGCCTGATTTTAACCTTGAAGTGTTCCACTACCTCACACTGAACATTTCTTACCAGAACTCATATGAACTAATGCTTGGATAGGAAATCAGATTATGCGATTTGCCAGTCCAAATATTTTTCCTTCTTTAAATAAATTCTAGCAATTTATTTCGATTAGTTTTTGCTTGAAAGCGGCAACCCTGTATACTCCTACAGCCAAGCTCTTGCAAAGAAAGGTCAAAACTCATGAATTTTTTTTCGAGATGCAAATCACATCTATAATCAAATCCCTAGGAAAGAGAAGGGCAGCATAAAAGAAGTACAAGAACGAAAAGAAAAACATTACCCCTAAATGGACGTATTCTTATTCTGTTTCCTTTCCACATCTTTGGGGAAAGTCAAGCAGAGATGCAGAGAAACAGCCGGCGGCAGCAGAGCTCTCCCCGCTCCCCAGCACCGGCTTAAGCTCTGGCTCAGCTCTCTGGTTGCAGCTTTGCAGCTTCCGCTCTCTTCCAGCTCCTCTCCCACCCCAGCTCCAAAGGCTGCAGGTTGATCCTCAGACAGGATCTCATATAAGCCACTCCCCAAGGCCTCATAACCCAGCAAAGCTTTCCTATTATCACTTCACCATTGCCCTTCCCAGCAAGTCTATGATTTGCAAATAAGTCTCTGATTAAAGCCCCACAAGTTTGCCTAATAACCATAATAATTAGCATCTGGTCTCAGGTGCTTTCTGAGTAATGCTTGATTTTCATTGGTTTCACTAGATTATAGGAATAATGTGATTGTTGTACTCGACAAAGTTCTTTGAGCATTGCTTTTGGGATGGGTGAGGAAAGCAGGTCCTCATGACCTAATGCAAGCTCAGAACAACACACTATCAAAAGGGCAGCAAGACGTGTTTTGCAAGGCAGCCAGACTACTTGTCCAAGCACAGTATCTAGTCATACACATCACCAAGTAGTATTCAGTTAAGCCCTGTGATTTAAAACGTACGTCAATGTTAGCATGGGGGGGAAGATGTAAGAGTTGTGCATACAGAGCAACCCACTACTACTGGAACAATATTTGACTGAAGCTGCAGAAAGTATTTGTATTCAAGGGGCATGAAAACATAAAATCCAAATTAGTGATCCTAAACATGTGGCTCAAAATTGTAATAAAATAACTCCAGCATGCAAATCATTTTGGATATAGTTTCAGAATATATAATTAAAATGATACACTTGCTCATATGAGCATATTGTCATGATGAGAGACCTGCAAAACCACCCAAAATATAAAAATCTTTGTAACTTATGTCAATGAACAGATGAATATTTTCACTTTTTAAATGGTTTATTCTTCATGTCAGGTCACTTATTTGCACACATCTGGGAAAGGCATACCTAAAATCAGATTCAACTATAAATGAAGACAAGTCCTTTCCCAAGAGTTGCTGGAAGAGTAAGCTTGGACAAGAATTTTTGCTAGGAAAAGCTAATAGATAAACAGGCAGCTTGTGAGAACTAAGGCTGTGAATATCGAGCTGCTCCAGGCTGCCAAGATGGCCAGGAAGCCTCATCGCTGTTAGGTCCCACGGGTCCTGCAGCATGGGGACGATGGGCAGGGGGCTGCCAGCGCCAGCCCACGGCCCAAGCGTCCCTGTGGGCACCAGGCAAGCGCAGTCTGTGGCCTCAGGAGCCGCCAGGCCTCGCTGGAGAGGCTGGGGAGCCGGGAGCGGCCGGAGAGCTGCTGCTGCCGCCGCGGCGTCCACAACAAAGGCCTCTTGTTCCCAAGCCAAGCAGGGAGAAGGGAGAGCGGCCCAACCAGTCGGCCTGGTCCTGTCCTGGCCGCTGGGCTTTGCTGCAGCAGGGCCGCGCTGCCACCCTGGCAGACAAGCAGGCTGTGGCGGTGTGGGGGTACCGAGCTGCACCCCGGCACTCGCCCATGGGCTCTGGGGCTGCCTCTAACCTCCTCCTACCCTGCAGTGCTGCTTTCTGCACAGAACTAGCTCTCCTGTTGCCGCCAAGCCAAGGGAGATAACTGCAACACCGGCTGCTGCGCATAAGGCTTATTGCAAACTCAAACTGCAGGTCCCGAGATGAGCTAAGCAGCTTGAACACATGTATATTTTACTTCGTACAGACACTGAGTGATCACACAGAAACCTAACCTAATATTCAACTCCACAGACTCAGTGATACACCCAAGCATTTTCTCTTAAAGATCGGAGTCAACACGTTAATCGGTGGGTGAGGAAGGGGGTCTGGGCAGCCACTGCCTCTTACGGCCCTGCCTGCTGCCATGGAAGATGCAGCAGGGGCTGCAGCAGTCAGGAGCACTGCTGCCCTCAGAGGGCAACCGGCACAGGCCCTGCTGCGGACCAAGGGAAGACCCTGACAAAATAACCCCTCTCAGTTTTGTACACACACTATTAAAATAATTCGCGACTTCCTTATAAAAAACTAAACAGTATATTTTTCTGCATCATTCAAGACATGACGAGTATCATCACTCCCCAAGACAGCTCATAAGATAAGATTTCCACTCCTGAAATTTCATGACGCCCACACGCCACAGTCCATCTGGAATACAGAAAAACTGGGTTTTGTGGTTAGATGTCACAGTAGTAAAACTCTTAGCTCAGTTTGTAGCCAAATCTTAGTATGGCTCTAGTAAAGCTCCACATCTCTTCTTCCTCTAAGACCTTGCTTAACAAGGTAGCTATGACACTAACATTAACTCATGCAAGCACCAATACCATCATCATCCATTAGAGGGGAAGCCCTTGCTCAAGAGGAACACCTGCTTATTGGCCTTGTTAAACTGAACTGCTTTTCCTGAAGGCTTTCTGTGTTGTTGTTGTTGAAGAGGCATAAGGTGCTATCTTATTGAAACTAACTTCACCTGAAGAACTAACCATGAGCTCAAGAGACTGGATTTCCACAGTAAACAAGTAAAAACAACAAAGCAACCAAACAACCCAACCAACCTACACATACACCCTCCATTCTGAAGTTAAATTCATCTTACACTGTAAATTGCAACCAAGATAGAGAATAACCATAGATTCCCAAGATCGCTCTTTTCCCTCCTATAATTCAAATTATTAAAGCAAATAGAATATCTTGATCGTTCTTCACAGAGGTCACATGATAGCGTAAATAGATTCCCGAATGCTTAAATATTACCAAGTTCTACCATTTGAAGGAGATAGATTGCAGTCAGGGTAACAGCAGAACAGAACATTTAAAATGAAAATCAATAACCAACATCAAAATTGTGTTCTACAGGAGTGGATCTCAAAAAAACAAGAAAAAGCACTACCTTTTGGAGGTTTCAAAAAAAAAAATCTTTCAAATGTTTTTGCGATCATATAGAAGTTCCTTCTACTTGTTTTTTCTTACTAATTATAAAGGCAAAGAGGAATAAGCAAGATTACAGGATAAGCAAAATTGCCAAGAGCAAGATAAAAAGAGAAATAAACCAAGGTGGCATGGGAATATATTTAGATATCTTTAATTTATTCTCAAATTATGGGAAAAAGATCAAAATCCTTTCATTTCGTGCCCTATAATCAATGTTCTTTCAGAGCTGAGTTTTCAGACATTTACGTAAAGTCGACTCTAAATTCTAATTAAGATACTGCTGTAAGCCTGGATTGTCCATCATACATTTAATTCTAAATCCAACCTCTAGAACAAGGTACAGACAGAGTTAGACTGATATAATTACAAAGTCCATCAGCTGAAAGCTACTGGGAGAGGCTTTTGGCTTTCCTGCAGTTCTTCACTGTACAGGGTAGTGGCTACTGTTTTTCCTGGAAATTTACTGGAATAACTCAGTTCCTGTTATCCAGTGACAGCTCTTCAAAATTAGCTTACGGTTACATTAGATATTTTAATGCATTGATTTTGAAAATAACGACAAGCGCAGTCATATTCCTGCAGGCTGCTCTGACTACTAGAGCACTGGAGTGCCAATTCACTTTCGAAAAACACACCTTCAAACATCAACTCCCCAAAAAACACAGTGCAGCTTGGCAAGCCATTTGTTTTGGTACAGCATCATCTTCTCTGTCATAGCGCTTGATATTCACACAGTAGCTTTATTCTGAATGACAAAAAAACCTTCCATAAACCTTCAGTTTGTTACTAGTATTGTAATATACACATTAATATAAGCTGGCACTTTTTGTTAATTGTGAGAAGACAGTTAAAAACACCTTCCACCTAAGGATACACTACTCATGAAAGTGAATAGACACTTTTACACTCATCCTAATAAAACCTTGGCAATCTCATGCCTAACAGAAGTCAGTTGTAACTAACTCCCATTCACTTACATAATGTTCCATTTTCTCACAGCATCTGCCCGGGGACAGAGGTATTCAACAGCAAGGCACACAACATCTGCTTGGGCATCTCTCACTAACTGCAAACCTGCCAACACCCTTTTTACTGTCTGAAAACTGCATAAGATGGCTCACTTGAAACCACAATGCTTCCATTTTGAACCCCAAGTAGACATTTAAGCACAGCAAAAACCATCCTCGTATACAAAGTAGATTCACATAGTACCATCTTACACAAGCAATTTGTGTATGTGAGAGGAGTCCAGGCTGACAATAAACATGCAGCAAGACCTGAACTGCTGCTGCCCCATATGAAGGGGGAAATCTACTATTCCTCCCTTGCTTAATAAAACACTTTTTAATTGGAGTTTTTACACAAAAATTTGGAGGGCAATTGGGAAATGGACTTACGCAATGGAAATCAAACCTGGTAAAACTGTCAGAAGGAAAAAAAAAATTGACTTCAGGGTCACCAATTAATATATTTAAGAAATAACACAATTAAGGCTATTTATAGATGTTTTCCAATACAGAACACTGCATATCTGCCCAAGCCCAGGGCATGGGCTCTTGACAACCCTCCTGACCTTCCCTTTTTAATCAAAATGAGTTTGGACAGCAGATGTATGTTACTAGAGGCAACATCTACTGCATAACTGCTGGTAAGAAATGGCTTTTTAAAAACACTTCTTAATTATACATGACAAGGAATCTTTCATGCAAACATTAAGCTACTAGCACAAATTATCTAAGCCAACTGAGATGACTTTGTACCAAATCAAACTTGCTTTGGATGTTTAAAATGGCTGTTGCAGACGCAGCCCCAGAGGCCTGGTGCTGCTCCCCTGGGCACGGAGACTCCAAGGCTCTGCTGGCCGGCTACACGGCAGGTCCCAACGGAGCCAGGTCTCTATGGGAAGGGTTTAGCTAGGCATGGCCCAGCAGGGCTCTCCCTCCTCTACATACAGAGAAACTCACATCACTTCCCAAGATGAACTTTTTCTTTTATAGCCCCCTTACAAAACTATCTCATTTTCATCAAAAGGAGGAACTTTTGATGAAAGCTTTGATGAAGCTTTACTAACTTGATTACATTATTCATGTTGCTCTCCCAACACAGCTTGCTTTCCCTCTTCTCCATGGCACAGGCAGCGGAGTGCTTGGAAGTGCTCCTGCATTTAAGCTGGCAAGCTTGGTGAGGATACAGCACTGGAGAGGCTTCCACACCCTGCACAGCTCCCTCATTGAGGACCTCTCTGCTGCAGGAAAAGGTCCCTGGAGCTCCTGAGCTCTAATCTCAATAAACTTCACACAGCTACAAACTTAATCAGACTTGTGCTCCCTAGTTCTGATAGCAAAATAGTAATGCTGCATCATTACTGCACATAAGAGGCTGCTGGTATATCGATACCCTGACCACATCTGTATTGTATGTAGCATGG
>JAUBOD010000058.1:752551-765356 GCA_032353885.1 Nothura maculosa | reverse complement strand
TGTCACCAGTAGAGCTTCTGACTGTTAAATCGTATTGAGAACAAAGATCTTCAAGTGACTTGACCAGCCGCCTCTGATGGGAAAGAGGAGAAGGAGGGGGAAAAGAAATAAATAAAAGGCAAGGGGAGTGAGAAAGTTAAAGAGATTCTTTTTCAAAATAGCTATTGATTAGGATTGCCTACACCTCAAGTAGCTGAACTTAAATTCGAAAATAGGTTGTCATCATTATTAGGCACAAAAAACACCCGTTAATTCATATATTATAGGATTTTAGAGGATGATGTACAGAGTCAGAAGACAGAAAAGAAAAAAAAAGGAAACAACAACATCCAGAACAACAAGAAAAAAGACACAATGACAAATTGCCTCCTTTTGCAAAATTGCTAATACCCTCATTTCACTGACAGGTACCTGCATATATCCAGTTTCAGCAGTTTTAACAGCTGTATCAACCAGACCTTCTCGACCAGCCATTGTATGGAAGAAAAATTCAGTAGGAGTCAACCCAGAATAGAAGCTATTAGCAACAAAGCCCTTTGCTGCTGGAAGCTGCATAGAAGAGTCATAGAAAAAAATTATTCAATGAAGGTCCAAATACAGTGCATATTCTGTATACACATAAAAGTATGTATTGTAAGTTGGCCTAAGCTATTAGATGTCAGCTGACGTATGCATAACTCAGTAAAGCTTAACACGAGCTGAGAAAATTGCTTTGTGACGTTCAGTGTTTACTTTAGTTCTGAATAAAGACTTGCAATTCCTGTCAAGAGTTTTCCAAGTTTAATTTCTGTTCTGTTTCTCCAGATTTAATTTCTGTTTATTCAAAACACTTAACACGCATTGGATACATTGCTTGTCCTTCACTATACAATGATCCCACACTATCATGTGTCCCTCTTAAAATGGTTTTAACAACCTATTTTGCTTCCTGTCCAAATTCTGCAAGCATACAAATTTACCTTAGAATGTTTTTCAAAGTGAGGCAAGGATCTGTTCTCAAACCCGTCCGGAACTCGTGACCCACTGATAGCCTGCTGACCCACACAGGCAATCATCTGCGATATGTTAATGAAGGAACCTGCCAAGAGAGCCAACAAACCAACCAAAATGACTCACAAATGAGCAGATTGGTGCTCCTTTAATGACTCAGCTGTGTACACTTACACAAAAATCTAGTGTTTAGCTTTGAAATTCTTTATTCCTCCAGAAATACAAAAGCCCCATCCTAAGGCCTTCCACAATTTATTAGATAGAGGAATAAAGGCAGAGAAGTTAAAATGATTTCTTCTAATTCAACACAAAAACAAAAGAAACCTCAGACAAGAATTTGAGTATAAAACAAATATCTACTACACAGACGGCCCTTTAGAAGGCGAGGACTGGAAAATACCTCCAATTCTTAAGGTAGCATTTCCAGTTGATTTTTTGTGTGATACAGACTTCTGACTTAAGAGATCCACCCAAGGACCTATTTTTACTGAAATCTTTTTACTGATTTTAAAGAAAACATCTTAAGAATATCTAAAATACAAGAAAGACGCTTTCTATCTTGTAACATAAGTCTAAACATTCCTAAAACATGTCCATGTGATTTCCATTAACTATAATCCATGCAATACTTACCAAAAAGAACCATGTCAAACATATAGGACAAACTCCATACATGGATATTTGAGAGCCTGTATAGAATAGGCTATAGAGAGAGGACAAGCAATGACAACAACAGTGATGGAGTCAGTAATTGAATTCCAGAGCTTAGTGAGTCCTACCTTTAGAACCACACAGAGCCATTATGAGGGGACTGTTGCTCTTGTCCAGCTCCCTGAGACAGGCACTGCCAGCGTGATCTCTGATAACAGAGAGTTCTTTAAGGATTAAGGCCTGGAATGCAAGAATTAGAGCAAAAAAACATGGGTTAGAAATATCATAAACAGATAGTTCTCTATCACTCACTACAGGTACCTTCAGTAGTTTATAGGGAATTAAAATGGGAATAAACTTAGATGTTTGTTTTCAGTAAAACTAAATAAAACTCTTAAATAACTGCAGCTTGGCTTGCTAGAAGATGGGAGTAGTGGAAGCATCACAGCCTCTTTTGGCAGCATCATCAGCTTAAGCTAGTTACACCAACCAACAAATCAAGCTGCTAGTCAGCTTAATTCAACCACAAAAATAAATTTTGGACATACTTTGCAGAGATAATATCCCCAAGTGTTAAGAGCGTCACAACTATATCAAAAATATATATAATGAGAAAAGGAAGAGAAAGATTCTAAGCCTCTGGTTTCAAACAGAGAGTACAAATTTTAAATGAGTGGATAACTGCAATAATTAATTATTGGTGGATTACAATCACTGGTGTTGCCATTGGTTATTAACTTAGTCAGTACTGGTAAATATAACAGGAACTCTATTCTGCTTGGCCTATCTTGCATGCTACCCCAATACTCCTGGCAGGGTGGGAGGATCACACCTGTCATTCAGGGTTTATTACTATGAGTATAAAAATACAGATGAGCTACAAGAGCAGCCCCAAATGGCCTTAATTCATTCACCCATGCAACTCAATATTAAGCTTAGACAACCGCAAAGAAATCAAACTGAGTATGGAAGAATGTTAGTAACTCAAGTTTTAAAGCTTCAGCATACAGCCTTGAGCTTCACAATAGCAATGTTCTCATCAAGTCTCCAAATATATATTCAATTCAGTTCAAGTTTTACCTCTAGTGTCTCTTCTGCAGTACAGCCAGGTTGCTGCTGCAGCTTGCCAGTGTTCAGAGCTTCAATGTACTCATCACATTTCTTGTAGCCAGCATGCAGGAGCTCGTACTTAGCTTTTAGCAGGCCCTGTCCAGGGGTAACATCACCAATTCCAATCGAGAAGCCACGGTTAGCTATATGAAAACACAAAAATGAGTCTGCTAAGTCAGTACCATACACAGAAAACACACATAGGAAATGTTGGTTTAGGTGTAAAATGCTGTTTGGCAAAGAAATATACTTCCTCATGACTTACAAAGATAGACAGGAGCAAGCCTGGCTAGTCGTGACATGGCATCTGCAGCTTCTACCTGACCCCAGTCTCTCAGCAGGATGTAGAAGATGTTGTTCTTGGATCCTGATCCTAAGGTTCCCTTGTCCATACTGCCACTCATTAACTCACTGTTTTGAATTGTGACATCTAGAAACAAATAAAAGAAGTCATTTTTTTAAATAGTACTTCAAGTCTAGCAGTAAGCTATGAATCAAGTTTTTAAGTAATAGCTGTGTTCATGAAAATAATGAAATTCAAAGGTACATATTTACTATATCTGTAGAAGTGCAAGAACGAATGTTTGGTATTATATAAAATCTGCACTGCCATGTACATCAATGGTTCCTCCCTAGGTTCCTTAACTTACACTTCTGAGTAGTGAACACCCTACTAAAATAGCCTGATCAGGCAAGTGTTACCACATGAACTAGATTATTAACCAGCAGAGCCCTGCTCATCTCTGCCTTTGCTTCTCTGCTACCACTGTGACTTCCCTAACTGAAAGGACGTAGTTGGTTTGACCTCTTAGAAATTCCTGTCTCGCCTCCCCAGCTTGATTCCTTCCACTGTTTGCCTTCCAACCTTGGCACCACTACTTCCATGTGAGATACCCCATCTTCTCATTTGCCCTCTGCACAGCTACTTTAAGCTTCTTTGCTTTTCTTGTCTTTTTTACTTTCAAATACTGCATTAGCATCACTACAAACCTAGCATCATATAAAAGAAACTTTTTTTTACAAGAAAGCCTTCAGGTCTTCCTTTGATGTTCAGTATGACCCCAACCTTTTAAACAAATGCATCATTTCAGTTTTCATTTCAAGATTACTTATATAAAACACTGCTTCAGCTCCACCACAGCTCAATAGCAGCAAGCTCAATCTCTACAGGTTATTTGCACAGTTGTAAAACAAAGCCGCTGAAGTGTCACTCACATGAATCATTGAAACACAGGTCTTCTCCTTTGCCACAATATTGTTTGCCCTTGGTTCGCAGATTGGCTTTTACAGGACAGTCATCACTGGGCTTGAGAATAAGGCTGAAAACCTGTTTTCCTGTCCACAGTGTTACGGGCTTAAGAAAACAAAAAGAAAAAAATTAGGGTTCGAGGTTTTGTGATAAAACTCCCTTAAATTTTGTTTTCAGAACTCCACTTTTATATACAGTGAAGTACGATTTAACAAAAATTACGGAGTCTTACTCTTACATTACTCTTGAAATTTTAGATTTCTAGACTAGATACAACATTATTTGAGTTAAAATGTTATTTCACAGATAAGACATCTTTTAAGGTTAGAATCCTAAAATTTAGAAGTGCCCAGCACCCCAACACATTGCTTCAGGGCACTCATGGAAAAATGCAGCTTCTGCATTTGGCCTCATATTAGTCTGCACAGTTGGTAGATGTGAGGTTTTTAACAATAAAACATCCTCTACAGATGATCAAGGGCCAGGCAATCCGCTTGACAGTAGCAGAGTATCAGAAACACTCTGCTTTAACCCTGAGAGAATTAGTTGGTGATAGCAGATGGTTTAGGACTTCGCCATGCAAGGCCAACTTGGTTTAGCCTCGGGCACCCAACTCGTTCTGCATAGCTTGGGCCCTGGTTTCTTGAATTTTATACCTTACAGGATGTGATACAGTGGAAATATCAGAGAAAACAGGAACTGTCACTGAAAGGCCCTTTGTTGAAAGCATCACCATAGGTCAAAAAACATAAAACAGAGAAAGCTCTGGTAACGTTCGAGAAAGAAAGATGCTTTGACCCACCTTCAGAATCGCTGGAGGCGGAAGGCGAACCTTAATCTTTTCATCCTTGCCAACCAGGATAGAAGCAATAATTTGACAGGCTTTGGCTCGATCGAAAAAGGTATCTTTTAGTGTAAGAAGATAGGCACCTAGGTTGTACAAAATAATAATTAATGATTTCATTCTGATACCAGTTATCCACCTAAATTACACAGCCTCAGTTGTAAATCCTTTCTAGAGTTTTTCTTTTAATTCCCGCAGTGATTACGTTAGAAAAATGAAACAAACAACTGTTCAAGTACACAGCTCTAAAAAGCTAATGTACACACCTGTGAGGAAGTCCTGAATAGCAGCAATTAGAGGTTCTCCATTTCTTGGTGTTACCAAGTTAGCTTTAGTCTACATAACATAAGAAACAAAAATAATGCATTTGAATAGACTGATATTGCATTTATGAATTAACAGTGCTCTAAAGGAACAACGTACTGGAAAAATTCTGAGATTGTTGCTACTAACTCCACTCCCACATCACAGATCAATAGCAGCAGCCATCAGATCCCTCATTATCTACCATCCTTTCCACCCTTGGTCTCAGTTCCATCATAGAAACCTCCTGTCTCCTCTCCTCTACTCAACACTGCTCCAGTACCACCACATCACTGCTGTCTCATTTCCAAATGGTCTCACAACCCAAAAGTGCTGAGATATCAGACTGGAAGGCAAAATATGAACCTGGAAACACAGCCATGCTCCTCTGGCAGTGCTCACTACTGCTAATGTTAGTCACACAAAAAGATACTAAAGAAATTCAGCTAATCTAAAATGATGTACTTGCCAAGGATAATAAATACTTGTCTAATAAACTATCATATTATTTCAAAGAACCTTACTTTTCTTCTCAATTCTCTCTCTCATACTTTTTAGGCTGCTTCAGTTTACATTATCCTTAACAAGTGATTAATTCAAATTTTACATGATCTCCATACCCCCATCAGAACAAGTGCTTCTGCTTTTGCTTCTTCTGTCTGAGGAAGGTGAAGATTCATCTCATCTCCATCAAAATCTGCATTGTATGGTGTACAGACACACTCATTAAACCTGAATGTCCTATGAGGTTTCACTCTAGCCTATAAAACAAGAAAAAGACAAACAGCACACAGTCAAGCACGTGAATAAAATGAAAAGTCATATGTCACATGACACACTTGAATGTCTCCTGTCTCTATTACAGACGTATGTCAAAATTTCTGATCAAAAGATTTACTGAAACTACGAACTGATAGAAACACGTTGCATTACACAAATCTAAGTACTAATCTCCATTATTTAGAGCTGATACAAAGAATAGAATAGAGGATGCTTGGCAGGCATCACATCTACTCTGCAGA
Source organism: Nothura maculosa (assembly GCA_032353885.1). Classification (NCBI taxonomy): domain Eukaryota; kingdom Metazoa; phylum Chordata; class Aves; order Tinamiformes; family Tinamidae; genus Nothura; species Nothura maculosa. The sequence continues at coordinate 759,187 of JAUBOD010000058.1, read as the reverse complement.
ATGAAAGGTCTATGCAAGAAGAGATATCACCATCAATTATGTCCACTACCAGCAAGGCATACTGCCTAGTTCCACTTCAATTCTCATGCACAATGACTAATACACTGTATTTATCACCCTCCTCATACCATGTTTCAGAAAAAGCTATTTATTCTTTTATGTGTAAGGGATGAAGAGCAGCATCTAAGAGTCAGGCGATGTGCTAGCACTCTGCTAGCCTGGGTGCACTTACAATGTGAGCCATGATGCTCAGCTTGTGCAGAGAGGGCTGTCGGTTGAAGAGCACTATGTCACCATCTATGAGATGCCTCTCCACAATATCACCAAACTTCAGCTCCTGGGCCATCTTCTCTCGGTTCCCATATTTCAAAAACCTTACAGCAATACAAGGCAATACAGATAGAAAAAATAAAATCAGAAAGATAAAGACAAAGAACTGTGTTTATAATGTAAGTTCTTCCATTAAATGTTGCAGTATTGGTATTACAATGACTAGGGGAGCAAAGTGGTGTGACAAGTGTTGCATCACTACACACCAGCCCTGCTAGTTTTAAATAAATCACCAATCTGCAGTGTTCATTATCAAAAGTACTGTTGTTACTATAAATCAGAAAAAAAGTCTAGACATAAAAACATAAAAACTCTTAATCCTAGGATAAGGAGTTTCATTAATAAACAATTCTAGTCACTGTGCACAACTGAGTACGGATTAGTCCTTCCATGAGAGCAGCCAGCAGGAAGCTCTGCCCTGCTGCCTTCCGTGCGTCACTAAACCCCCAAGCTCCAGAGCTCCCAGCACCTGAGATGGCCACGTTGAGCCAGCCCAGTCCATCACAATTGCTAATGAGGGCACAAAAAGCAACTGAAACAATACAGCAGAGCCTCTGCACTATGCCCCTCAGTGCTTCCCAGAATACACACCTCATTCCACATCTCTACATTACCCACAGCCTCTACTCTACCAAACACAGCACACCTCATGCTAACACAATCTAACTGCAGGTCACTATCATTACAAAACGTCAAGAAGTTAGTAACATCTTTTACAATGAATATTAATATACATATTTTTAATCCTTATATATAACTATTTTCACACAGCAGTAAAAATCAAGCTAACAAAATGAATCATTTCAGATAATCATGGAACCTTTTCATCTGAGTGTGCCTTTGCTGAATGAAGTTGGCTCCAGGATGAACATCAGGACCGTTTCGGACAAGTTTTCTCATAAAAGTAATATTTGCTTTGTTCACCTGTTGCATAAACATTTAAATCAGAAACAAGTCAAACACACTTGACAATTTTCACCTAGTAGCAGCAACAGAACTAGTCAAGTATCCTTGAGGAGCATAGTGAACTTAAACTACCACATTCACTCCTTATTGCCCTCCTTTTCTGTTGTTTTCAAGACCACCATCAATGCTTAGCAAAAAAAAACAAAATCAAAACAAAGCAACAACAAGAATAACAACAAAAAAAACAAACAAAAATGTTTTGGTTCTAGACTCCTTACCTTTTCCGGAAAGGTCAGTATTTTAGCAACATGAATAGGCACTGCTACTTCATCTATTCGTAAATTAGGATCAGGGGAAATGACTGTTCTGCCAGAGAAATCCACTCGCTTCCCAGACAGATTGCCTCTAAATCGACCTAGCAAAACAAGCAAGTTGAAATGGATTTACCAAAAAGCATTTTTAACACGTTATCTGTAAAAACAGCTTTCACGTTAAGACAGCATATTAGAACAACTCTCAAGGCACGTCACAGGGACACAACATAATAAAGGGTGCACAATGTGAGGCTTTGAAATAGTCTGTATTGATGGCTTTACTTCTTTAAAGAACTTTGCAGACAAACCTTGCTTTCCCTTCAGTCTCTGAACAAAACCTCTAGTCCACTTTTTAGGTGCCATATTGAGAGGAATCCCGGAGAGCTCGCTGTTGATGTACAGGGCACACTGCAGCTGAAGGAAGTCCCAGTCTTCCATAATCATCTGTGTTTTGGCTCCCGATATCCTATGCTAAACAAAGCAAGTCAGCCAATTTAGAAAATAATCAGGTAGGAAAGTGGAAAGAATTTTTCTGATAATGATTACAACTATTTTTTTTGTGAAAACAGTATTAAAGAACATTTCATATCCATTTTACTATTACAGGTAGTAGAAAAGCCTTGTCTTAACAACAGACTGTGGAATAAGGGGAAAAAATTAAGAACAAAAAGAACAGGCAGGCCTAAAAGGAGCAAGAAAAAGCTCAACAGTAAGCAAAAAAGTAATTTTGGAAAGTTACGGAATGTTTTCCCTATCTAATCATTCAAAAAGTATAACTGTCATGGGAAAAGGGAAGGAAATAAAAAAAAAAGCCAGCTCCATTTGAAGCAAGTTTCTCTGTTGCAGTAAAGGGTTGAAAGACATAGCACTGCAGTATAGGTTACTTTTTAGATGTTAAGCAGACACACATAAAAGCAGTTACAACACTCAGTTCTAGCCACATCTTTCCCAATGACAATCCCAGAGCTGAAAGGAGACTGACCTTTTTGATGACATCATTGAGGAAAATGATCTCGGTCAGTTTCATGGTTAAGTCATCCTCATTGGTGCCAGACTTGAGGTCACTCACCACAGAGGGTCTGATGCACAGTGGGGGCACTAAGAGCCGTGTGAGGATCAAATCTGAAGGCTTCCCTGCTTCTGGGTTCATCAGAAGCAGAGGGATGTCTTCTGCCTGGATTCTTTTGAAGAGGTTCAACACTACTAATGGATTCAAGTTTTCCTATCAAATACAAACAAAACTATGTTTCAGCTTGCCTATTCTTGTTTTTCTTCCACTTTTCCCTTTTCATCAACAGAGCTTACTTCTCCCCATGTTACTCTCTTTTTTAAAGAGCTCATCAGAGAATTTCACAGTCACTTCACAAAGTACCTCAGTAAACTAGTTACAACATGCTTACAGTAAACTATAAACATCCAACTTTTAGCAGAATATCAACATCTCCACAACTTATTTTTAAAATTTCGCTTTTCAGTATAGTTACTAGTTTAGTTTAGAAAACTTTTAGGTACACGGTACTTTTTTTTACTCAATTATCTACACTAAGATATGCCTGGCTTGCCAAAAGCAGAAGGAAACACAACTGCATATACACTAACAAATGAAAGAAACCAAAGGGCTTTCTGATTATCTGCATCTCTCCTCAGTACTAAATCCTTCTGAAGGACAGAAGAAAAAAGTGTACCATAATCATCCCGCCTTAAAAATAAATCTACAAATGTGTGTAAAGTTTCTATGGGTCTACTTTTATTCTCCTCTTCTTAGTTTTTAAGTTTCCTATACCAAAATTCATTTCTGCATAGCAATGAACATTCCCAGCACTTCAGCAAAATTACCTCCCCTCTTAATAGACAGAATGTTAGTGTGTTAATATATACTCACAGATAAGCTGCTCATTTTTGCAAAATTGGTGTTATTCTAATAGTTTTTTTTAAAAAAAAAAAAAAAAACTTAATTTGTCATCTGTCTTTCTGGTAGGACAGACCACTGCAAGGCGTAAGCAGATACATTACGTACGTTTGAGAAGTACTATTTTATGCAGAAACACTAGCAAGAAATGTACATCATAACAAAATTTACCTGAGCTCTTCCCAGTAAGGATTCTACTTCTTTATTATGTTCTATGGCAGTTTCAAAAGACTGGAGGAAAGTGGATACAACTGGATCTACAACTTTCTTATTGGTCTTGTATTTTTCATGTATTATTTTCAATAAACCGCACTTCTTCACAGTTCCTGTGAGCAAACAAATGCTTTTCAAAAATAAAACTTTTAAAAAGTCAATTTCTCTCCTAAAACTAGATACTTCTTCTTGCACATTGTATATACTTGTATGCAGTCTATCCACAGTAATCCAAGTTCATCAGCTAGAACTTGGTTTCCTAAATTCATAAAACAAGAAGAAAAGAACCACAGCCTTCCCTCTTGCACTCCTACCTTATTGCATCTTGATCACAATGTGCCTTCTGAATACAAGAGGGTACTCTCTCACCCTTTACTTTCATTCAGCTCTCCTTCCATCAGAGATTCCTTTTTTTATTTATTTTTAACGTAGAAGTTCTCACAATAAAAACTAAACTAAGATACACATTTATACAGTAGCTAATTATTTAAAAAATTTACTGCATTTACAATTTTACTGTGTCCTGAAGAACAAATCCCAGTCAAACTCAACATTATCAAAATTCCAAGCTATACTTCTAGGACTAGCCTTTCCAGAAGACTAAAAATTCTCAACTTACAAAAATTCATTTACTAAAGCTATGAGGACTAAATTTCAATCAAATTTACAAGAGCTACAAATGTTTCTAAGATATTAACTGCAGACAGCAGCTCTCAGTGTTTAAAAACATATTAAGCAGGCGTTCTGCCACTGTTCAAGAATCAAATACTGATTACTGACACATCAGATAAAACAAACTACTAGCCTAACATTTATAGACACACACACATCAGACAAAAAAAATCTCTGAATTAAAAATGCAACTGTCTCTTTCTCAATAACCATTAACTGTGGAACTGATAAAGATATTCAAGGTGTGGATGCCTATCACAAGAGGCCAAGGTAAAGCCAAGCACTGTTCACAGCTCTGAGCACTCACCATGAGTGCTCACAGCAGCACTCACCATTAAAGGCACCACAGTAAGGACAAGTATTTTTCTTTCGGCACTTCTCAGACACTTTTTTTTTCAGTCCTCTCTTCTGAAGATATGTCAGCCCAGGTCGCTTGAGGTAATCCAAAAACTGTTTCCTTTCTTCCGGAGAAAGCATGATACGGCAGCAGGTTTTGCAAATCATCTTAAATGTAAATGTAAGTAAACATGGTTTAAGAGAAACATGCAGAGTTGCAATAGAAACAAGAGGTTCTGCTCGAACTTCAGTAGAACCAGCATCTACTTTTCTGAATTAAATAAAGACTTCAGGTGGAAAGGCCCAACCCACATGCCACAGGCTGCGTCACAGAAGCAAGGACATAAGAAAGTAAGCTGTTCAAGGAGACAAGCTGTAATCAAGTCTCTGCAGAACCTTAACAGTCCACATAAGCCTCACACAGCTTTCATATACTTGAAATCCCTAAATAGTAGAATTCCAACATTTCATTCAAACTATTACCAACAGATAACAGATTAAATCGATAAACCTAAGATCACACAGGGCTTACCTAATTAACACTGCTTAAATAAATACACTTTATAATACAGAAGATACCCACGATGCATAAGAACCAAGAAAACTTAAGAGTACAACCCTAATTTGGCAGTCCGAGCTACTATGTTTCAAAATTTTTCTGATGGTTGCTGTTGTACAGACTACCTACTGACAATGAAGCATCAATACACTTACCTGCAGGATGCCTATCACAGCTTTGAAGTACCCAACGTGGAAGCATGGCAGCTCTAAGTCAATGTAGCCATAATGTCCCAAACAGTCAGCTAGATTTTTTCCACAAGTTTCGCAGGGACGGTCTTTTTCACTAGTTCCCTTCAGAGAATAATTAAAAAAAAAATGTTTTTAAGAAATTAGCTCTAATCAACAGCTAATTAAATAAAAGGTAGGTCCACAACAGTTCAGAACCTATCCTGAGAGCTGACCCAGGAGGCTTTTCTTCTCCCTCCTGCACCAACAACATGCCAGTATTATTGAATTCAGCCCAAGCTTTGGCAAAGAGCAGTGTTATTAACTCATTCTGCTCTTTTCAGCTGTTACAACTAACGAGCAGCCCAGCAGGACACTCTGCAGACAAGCCTTGGGTGCTGCAGAAACCAAGCTCAAGCTATCTGCGAACTGTCTCAGAGTGCTTTCCTGAACCACCCAGAGCCAGGAGCAAAGCATGAATCAAACTGCAGGTTTGAGGCCCTCTCAGGAGATGTTCCACCAGCCCAACGCATGCAGCTCGGCGCACCTGACAGCCTCCCTGCTGCAATTAGAGGCATTTATACGTTTCTCCAAACGAAGCAGCAAGCCCGCTGCTGCCCTCACGCTCTCTGTAGGTGCCTCAGGAAGGCTCCCAGCGCCAGCACGGAGCGGGAGCGGGAAGGGGCGCTCACCATGCGGTGGTCGAGCACGCCGTACTGCAGCGGCGCGTGGTGGTTGTCCTGGCTGTACAGGTTCTTGCTCACCACCTGGATGTGCGCCTGCTGCCGCATCTCCTCCGGGGACTTCATGCCGAAGCAGATGTGGCTGCTGCGGGACGGGACGGCACAAGGGCACACGAGTGAGCGCGCACAGCCGCGACGCGGACACGCGCGGAAGCGCCATCCGCGGCAGAGCCCGCGCCCAGCGCCCCGGCACCCCTGGCACCCTGCCCTGCCCTGCCCTGCCCCGCGGGGCCAGCCGCCCCACTCACATCTTCTTGGCCACGTCGGTCTCCCTGAACTGCTCCTTCACCATGATGGCGGCGGCGCGGCCCAGCACCGAAACAAGCCCCTATGCGCGGCGCTGCACTCCGGCTCTGGGTTAGACAGCCCCACCCGCGGCTCCGCCCCCGGCGAGGCCCCGCCCCTCGGCGAGGCCCCCGCGGCCTTATGATTGGCGGCGGGACGGGCGCGCTTCCTTTTCCCGTCCGCTCGCCGCCAGGGAGGCTGC
>JAUBOD010000058.1:738095-752397 GCA_032353885.1 Nothura maculosa | reverse complement strand
GGAGCCGCGCCCGCCCGCGCGGGGCCGCCCGTGCCGCCATGGCCGGGCCCGCCGCGCCCGCTCCGCTCCGCGCCGCCAGCGGCCTGCCCGGTCCCGTGCCCGCCGCGGGACTGGCTGTGTCCGCGGGGCCGCCTCTCACTCTGTGTGTTCCCTAGAACGACACGGTGACCATCCGGACCAGGAAGTTCATGACCAACAGGCTGCTCCAGCGCAAGCAGATGGTGAGAGCCGCGCGGCGGCGGGGGGGCCGGAGGCTGCGGGCTGGGCGCTACCGCGGCCTGGGGCTGCTGGCGATAAGAGCCTCTCAGGCTCCTCTTGGAGACCTTGTTCTGCAGGCTGATATTTAAGGGCATTGGTGCATGTGGAGGGTAAAGCTGAGCGATGCAGTGAGGGCCTGCTGGGGTACTTTAAACAAGTCACTGTTGGTAACACTTGAGCTTCAAGCTAGTGATTCTTCTTGCTGCCGAGGTGGCTGTTGGAGTGTAGGGCCGAGCCAGGATGGGGCTGGGAAGTCTGGCCATGAAAATGTCTCTTGGTCTGCTTTGGATTTGATGTAACTGGTAACAACTTCCTCTTAGGTGATTGATGTTCTGCATCCTGGGAAGGCTACAGTGCCCAAAACAGAAATTAGGGAGAAGCTGGCAAAGATGTACAAGACAACCCCTGATGTGATTTTCGTCTTCGGCTTCAGAACCCACTTTGGTGGGGGAAAGACAACGGGTTTTGGCATGATCTACGATTCCTTGGACTATGCAAAGAAAAACGAACCAAAGCACAGGCTGGCTAGGGTAAGTTTTGTGTTAAATGGTGAGGGGCTTCATGTGGTTTGTGGTTCATAGAATTGAAGTGTTCTGCAAATGGTCTGGTAATAGCATGGGTTAATGTGTTTGTGGGCTAGGGTGAGATTGTTACAGCAGTTTAGAAAGGACTTGAGGAAGGCAAAACAGATGTCTCTAAGCTTAGTATAAGGAAGTAACTATAGGCACATTGATGGTTTGGAAGAATTAAAAGTACAGGAGATAGGACTGGTACATACTCAATATCAGTTGTTATATGTTGTCCCATGTTGAAGCTATCTCACCATATAGTTAGTATTTTGAGAAACTCAAAATAATTTGAATAGATTATTGGTGAACTTAAACTGTAGTTATTGTCAGTGGAGTCAGGTTAAGTAAGCAATTAACTCTTTCTTGATAGCATGGCCTATATGAGAAAAAGAAGACTTCGAGGAAACAGCGAAAGGAGCGTAAGAACAGGATGAAGAAAGTCAGGGGGACAGCCAAGGCAAATGTTGGTGCTGGCAAGAAGGTAGGATGAAAACAGCTATGAGCTGAAGGTGTTGCCTTTGAAACATTGGTGAATTATTCCACTGAATAACTTTGTGTTTTTTTCCTATTTCTTTTACTTTTTCTACGGGATAACAGAAGGTAATCTGTGTGGTCATCTATAGCTACCTGTTGGCTCAGTAGCTTAGTTCAGCTTCTCACTGCTGCAGCTTAGCTGAAACAGCATGAAACAGCACTGCTTCAATGATTTGTTTTTGTGTTACTTTTCAAACTCCAATACTCCTCAGTTTACTGGAAGCATTGCTGTTATGCATAACCCTGCCATGCAATATATGAATCTGCTGCACTCTTAACACTTTTCTTTCTCAGATGATCTGACTAACACTTATCCCAACGAGGTATGGTGTCCCTAGTAGTGCTATGACGGAGATTTTCCTAGAGTTACATAGTGTGCTAGGTGGTGAGGTTTGTGTGGAAGCTTAAGGTAGGGTAAAAAAAAAAAAAAAAGGCCTCCTTATTTGTCTTGAATGCCTGATTCATACTTTGGGGGGGTTTTGGTGGGAGCTATCATAGTATGACAAGCATGAAACCTGGAGGTGGATGGAGTCCTTCCATCAATAAAGTAAAAGCTGAAGGATAATATGGGAATAACCAGTCTCTTTACCAGCAGTAGCAGAACTTTGTGCAGTGTGGGCAATAATCGAATAAGCTTTGCAACCGAGTGAGTTCTTAAACACTTAACAAAAGAAGGTAGGATGATGGGTATTGAGATCTATTTCTGTAGCTGCTATAAATTACTTTAACATCTTGAAGTTTAATAATCTTGCTCTTGCTTTTTTTCCTACTTTCTTGGAATTCTTCATCAGAAATGAAGTATCTAGCAGGTACTGAAAAGATGAGCATGGATGTGGTGACTGAGTTTCATATATGCATACAATATATCACAGAAACCCTTGATCCATCCCTTCCATGTAAGCACTGTACTGTTTTGCCTGCCTACTCATTTGTGTTAAACTTAATTTTGGCCTGTAAGGATTCTGATAAATACACAAGTCGGCTTGATTCTGTGTGACTCAAAATGTGTTTGAGTGACAGGAAACACTACTTTTGAGACAAAGCAGCCCTAAACTAAGGAGCTCATACTGTAACAAACTGAATGGCTTCATTTGAGACCTTGGTCAAAATTGCACAGATCCTGGTTCAAAGTAGTACAGTGCAACTGCATGCATAACTTCACCTTTATGTTGAAGTGATTTTATATGTCTTAATGAAAACTAAATCATATTCCAGTGTAGTGCATTTGAGATAGCTGTTAGGAATCAATCGTGACTTTTTTGATCTGAAGATGTCTGAATTTTAAGGCACACATGGTAGTGATTTGTCTGTGAATCTAGATTCTTCTCACTTAAAGAGTACAGATCTCAAAAGTTAGGTTGTTGAATGGAAAATAAGTCAAAATGACTTCTATCTACTAGATGTGAATCAAAGCCTTTCCGCTTTTCTACTGTTTGCAATGTAACAGTATAGAAGTTGACTGTAGCAGCAACCCTGCACCATGCACGCCTTTGTGCATGATGGAGTCCTTAGCACTGCACTCTTGTCAGTAGCACAGCTGTAGTCTCTGTTCAAGAATTCCTGACTTGAAAGTGGCTGCCACTGACTTCTGTAGTTACCCTTCTTAGAGTCAAGTGACTCTAAGAAGTGTCACTGTCCCTTGCTAATACAGTTCAAGATTTTATGCTTTAAGATCAGGGTCATGTGCTGTGTGTGATAACTGCACAGCAGATGAGACTCTTGTAAAAGGTACACTAAGAGAATTGTTTGGGGCCAGAGATTAATTCAATGTCTTAAATGATATTTTAGTTGGTAAGTATATCAAGCTTAGAGGGTATCTGTTAATCCTAGTGTTGTTAGGTAAAGCTTAATGTGAAGACAGAATCATTGGTATGTGTTATGGAGAACCTGGCTGTGAGGAGTTCTGAACTGCCTCATAGGAGCTTGCAAAATGCATCTTGTTTTAAGAAATGCATGTTTGAATGTAGCAGTGTGGTGCAGTACAGCAATTTCTCACAGCCATCTGGAGCAATTCTAGAATAATCAACCCAGATGTGGTATCCCCAGACGGAAACAGCTGCTGGGCTCAGCAGTTTGTAGACACTAGACAGAGACCTGCGCAGGCAGCTCTGTATGGGCCAGGGCCACATGGAAACTGGATATGTGGAACCGTATTGGCATTTTCTTCAATGTAGTAGGGCCTGTATTTTAGTGTTTGACTTCTCTTGCCATTTCTTCAGAATTCCTGTTGTTGTTCTTGAATTTGCAAGAGAAGCTTATTAAGATAGTCTTAAAAGAAATGGAATCAAAATGGAAAACATCATCAGCCCTTGCAACACTTCCATGGCCCGTGGATGGGAAGAAGCATCAAATTGCATTAGGAGTATTGTAGGGCTTTGCAGTGCCATGGCCAGCTCCCACTTCAAGTTTAAGGAATGCATGAAGTCTAAGGTTTATCTTTCACAATAGTCAAAACTTGTGTGAATCAAAGCTGTCACCATGTTTCACTATGCTGATTGGAAAAAAAATGATTATCACCATCTCCTTTAAAGCTAAATCTTTCTTAGTAGTAGAACTCAGATAACATCGTTCTTTGAACTAATTAATGTCTTTTTGTTTATTTTAGTAAATGAACTTACTTGGGATGGAAAAATGGAGAACGGGTAAGACTAAAAAGCCTTGTTAGATGAGATGTTTGGTAGCTCTATCATTCTGTGAGTTTAATGTTGATCCATGCAAAGGCCTTTGGATTTGTGCTGGTACAGAAGCCACTACAGAGGTTAAGGCTAAGGAATATGTAAATGTTTACAAATCACTGTTGTTAATGCTTGTGAGATGTGATTGTGGATTTGTCACCTAAAGCTCTCAAATACCTGGTTAGGGGAAGGAATGTAATAATAAGTTGTACTAGTTGTCCTCTTAAACAGCAGATTCAGGGTTGGGTTTTTTTTTTTTTCCTCTTGTGAGCTTAGCTTAAATGTTCCTTTTAATTGGTGCTCATATTTTATGGCTTAGAATAGCATAAATCATTTTTCATGTCTTGAATCGATTTATTTCTTTTGTCTTCCGGTTTAGAAATTATTTTCTGTTTACTTTCCCATACTTAAGTTAATTAAACTGTGTATGAACCTGATTGCATTTTAGACAAGTCCTAAAATGCATTTGAATGCTTGATGTTTCAAATGCATTTTAGCTACAGAAAGTAGCTATAGAAATGCGTTTAGATATGCTATGGACAGAAAGAGTTGCAGACAAATCTTAGAAATATTCAGTGACTCATCTTAAAAATTCCGGGAGTTGATGGATTGATCCTAGTTAGTCAGAAGGTGGACAAAGCAGTTCTAGGTCCTACAGAAAGGCTGTGACTTAGAGTGTTGCTAGGTCTTACAAGTGCTATGAAAGCCCCTTTCTTCCAAGAGGCGCTGTAGTCACTTGGTCAGTTAGTGAGTGGTAAAAATAAGTCTGGCCAGTTTTCTGTAGCTGTATGGAATTGATTTTTATTTTTTTTTTATTTTTCCTTTGCAGACTAAATTATTCTGGAAAGAAGAGCAAGAAGAAATATTCTGGAAAGAAGCTGCTCATCTGGCCTTACCATCAAATAAACTGTGTCAGTGAAATGTCTATCTGCTCTTTTGTATTGATTTGACTGCTATAGTTTTATAAAGTACAAGAGGTTAATTTGCTGCAGTGCTGGTGTGGTATTGAGAGTTTTTCATAATTAAACAACTTGCTAGTATTTGTTGAGTCTGTTTTGTTTGTGTACTGATAGAACTTAGTTCCATTAGAGGCAGTGATATTTAGCAGAGGAAGATGTGACTATCCTTTAACATGGAAACTGCAGTTTGGAAAGCCCTTGATATGCCTTCACATCTTGAAGTAGTGGGTGCTACTATCTGTGTTGGAGCAACATCACAAACATACTCATAGCTATACAGTCCCTTTTGACCTCATAATTAATGGGGTTAGTAATTGTGACTAGTAATGAATTACCCTGTTAAAAAGATAGTGACTGTGTGTTGCCTTTGAATAGGGGCGCTAAGAATACTTGACTGAGGAGATGGACGAGCAGGGAGTACTCTCTTCTGAAAAACGTAGTTTTGATTCTGAGTTTGTTTAAAAAAAATAGCTATTTTATTTAGCAAATGCTTTTAAATATAGATGCCTGTAGTTTATTCTTCCATAGGGATAAGCAAAAGGATTGGTAGAGTGGTATTAAGTGAAATAAGTTGGGTAACACGTGCACTGAACTTGTGTCAGATGGTGTGTTTTGAATTACTGAAGAGAAATTTCTGACCAGTGAAGAGATTCTAAAGGTATATGGACAAGACCTAATTCATGTGAGGGACACTTAGCTTAGAACTAGATCCTAAGCTTAAGGTAGTACCTGCATTAACCCTCTTCCTTGGAGTAATACTCCACACTGAAGGACAGAATAGCCACATTATTAAATAGTTCAATCACTAGGGGGTAGTGTGAACACAGCAGGTAAAAAAAAATATCAGCTTTTAATGGCATAGTACCTAAAGCTTTAGTCTTTTGCCTCTTCTTTAAAAGGAGTGGAAATGGGTTATGGGGTCTGGTAAGTACTGTAGTTAAGTGTGAGCGCTCTCCTGTACACTAGTGAAGCTTGAGTGGGCCCTTGGATTTCCCACTGATCTGGGTGCATCTCCAGTAGTTTTGGCTGCTCTTACCTGCTTCTGGATGCTGGCATCATTACATACTACAATGTCAATTTAGAAAACAGGACTTATTAAAGAAAGGCAAATCATCTACTGTGCTCTAGGTAGTTCATAAGAAATACAAATTAAATATATCTTTTTAATAGAAACTGGGATTAATAATCTCAAAATGATCTGCATAGAGAAGAATATTTTAAACGCTTGGCTATTTCTCATGGTAAGAATTGAAGTTTTCCTAAAAGAGTGGAAAAATAGCAGTAATTTTAATGGGTAGAAAATGGTCAGGCACTAAATGTTAATGTGTATGTTACTAAAATCACAGCAATGACTAACTCCTATGAATGTAATCTTTACAGTGCTTTTGAAAAAAGCAGTATTAGGAATAGGGGACCCATTAATAAGTTAGTGCTTTTGATCTTCTGTGCTTGAGAAGGGATTAATTGGGAACTAAGACTTAGATTGTCACCTGGTAACACTGATAAACTTGACCTAGCTGCCTTTCTGGTTGTGGGTTTTGGTTTTTTAGGTGTGCCCCTGTGGATTTGCGTTCTCATTTGGAATTAAGTTTCCTTTCAGTTTTTAGACTTTGCTTTCTATAAAGGCTGTGGTGAATGAAACAGTTGCCAAAGGGGCTAAAAGTCATCCTGAGCACTGGAAGATAGCTATGTATTATGTATAAATACATATATATCCTTTCTGAAGAAGTGACTGTTGGCTATCAGGATTTTCGTCTTTTCCTTTTTTAAAAATCTCTGTCTTCATTGTTGGTTACTGCTGTTCATACACGGATGATAAGTAAAGCTAAGTTGTGAGCTGAGGCAGAAGTGCAATGAGCTTATCTGTAATGCTGCTTAATAGAGTGGATTTTTAACAAGTGGCCAAAAACTGTGAATGTAGCACTTGACTGGGCACAAATGATGGTGGTTTATCCTTGTGTTCACTGGGTTAGAAGGCAGCTTGTTATCTAATGAAGCTGCCAGACTTTAAATGGACCTGCTTAAGAAAAACACCTTCCACTGCCTTTCACGAGGGTCTGATTTGATTGTACTGGAGCTATTACCCTGCTATCATTTTCTGTCAATTGTTGCTGGCTGTTGGTTAAGCCAGGCATCATTTGTGGTGATTTGATAACTGGTTTCCATCACAGGTAATAGAACTCTTTGACAACACATGACCTCAGATCAGTATCTCCTGCACAGTGTTGACTCTAAGTGGAAGACTGGGTTTCAATCTTTTCCAATGTTGTCTGCCTGGTTCAACAGCCATAGTAAATACTGCAGTGCAAGCATATTAATACTGTTAAATTAAGAGGAGGAGTAAGTTGATTTAAGAGTGTCAATGGTAATTTGTACATGGTAGTTTGTACTGTTTCTTTTATGGTTTTGATCCTATTACAGTGCAGACTATAATGGGAAGAGAAGCTTTTTATATTTTTCCTTTTGAAGATGATATATATAATGACATATAAATTGACTAGATATTGAATTCTATGAGACAGCTGCTAAATGAGCGCCAAACACGAGGCACAGTGTCTCTGAGATGTGGTCTTCAATGAACATTGCTCAATAACTTGAATGCAGCGAAAGCAAAACTGTAGAGAGCAGATCCTGGTGTCCGAGATGGGCTGAGGATTTTCTTGAGCTTTTAAGCTCCCTTAAGAGTAATCACAGCTTTCTGCCTTTTCTTTGTTTTACCATGTAAGTAGCTGCTATGGCACTCAAGATGCAACACCATGTGAAGATACTTTTCATAAAGTCAAAATCTAAACTTCTGTGGGCATCCTGAATCCATGCTAATTTGAAGAGCAAACACACCCTGCTTTCTAGCCATGCTCATGTAGGAAAGCAGCCCAGATTCTGCAAGAGATGGTGCAAGGTAGTACTCCAGCCAGCAGAGGACTGTAGAACCACACACACAGTCAGTGATGCAGAAATGTTCTGTCACGGAGCAAAGGGAAAATCCATGTAGCAAACAATGCAGAGCAGAGATTCTCTTAGAATACTAAAATCTTTACATAGATACGTGGTAAAATAAGTGGAAAGTGAGGGCTCCTTTCATTATTTGGCCCTCACTAGGGAATTGAATTTGCCCTTCATCTTCATTGACTAAGTAGGGATATTTTACTTGTATTTTGAAGAGCCCTGTGAAGAGGAGTGCTGTGCAAGGCAAGTACACTGCACCTTTGGGGGTGTCAGAGCACTAGGCACACAGAAATGGTGCAGTCCCCAGAGGCAAGTCAAGGCGCTTTGTGGTGAACATCATTTCTGCAGAAACAAATAGCACAACCTCCTATGCAGTTTATGTAATACAAAACAGGCCATATGTTGCTGCTTGGAGAGTTTGGGTGTCGAAATTAAATGTTGTTTAATGAATATTCAAACCAAATTCTTCAAAGGTTGTGCTCAGTGTATCATTTTTTTTCCTCATCTTAGATCTCACATGGAGTACCAAGGTGTTACAAGAGTACTAAAACAGAGGCACCTCACTGAAATTTAGACGGCCTTATTTGTGTAATTCCCTGCCACTCAGGCCTGAAAAGTATGAGGCCTTGGTCACCAAGGCCAGGAATGGGGCTGTGAGGCTGCTTTGACCTGGGAAGGACCTCACCCTTGCAATGGGGTCAATGAATCTGCTCTCATTGTGTGTTTATTGTCATCCATGTTTTTTCAAATCTTTAATTCATAATAGCATTCTGCTGTAGGGCTAAATGTACACTTTTCCAAGGAAGTCCTTTTAAGAAAAAAAGTTAAATGAGTATCTATATATTTCAAGGAAATTTATATTCAAGTCCAGAAATGACTTTTTTTAATGGCTTAGAAAAAAACAACTCCTTAGAAGACAGCTGGAATGTAAATGCAAATCATAATAATTGCCATTTATGTGTTTTCATGAGGGTTCTTGAGATGCTTGTTTTTACTGCACAAGTGCAATATTGTAGATATACAGTGACGCCCTCTTGAGAGAATAATTGATACATGGTTAAAACGCTTAAGAGCATTTCCTAATATTGTAAATATAAATGAAGGCCTACGCTTATTACGTGAGGAAAAACAAATATAAAACCCCTCATACTTGTCATAATACTGTTACTAAAGCTCTTATGGCCTAACATTGTACACTCCGTGTAATAAAGCATCTATTAGAGCAAGACCAGGACAAGAATTAGTTGTGCAGTGAAATAGTTCTTCCCAGTTTTAATATTTATTTCCTTTATGGAGCCAACACCAAGAACAGAAGAACGTGAACCTATTCCTTCTTGCTCAGCAGCAGCAGGAAAGTTCATTACTTACAGCCTGCAGTATAATGAGAAGAGAGTTTTCCCAAGACCTTGAAGAGGAGATGGGATAAGCACTAAGCCTAATGAGGCCAGAAAAGCACCAGCTTCTATTAGCTTAGTATATTCCTTCAATTTCTAAAATTTTATGTATTTAAAGTCTAAACTAAAGTACAGTGGCTCAGAATCACTGCCCAGGGGATACCCAAGGCACTAGAGCCTGTCTGCTTTCATATTTCTGGTGCCCTCAGTGAGCTGGTGTCCTGCCAGGTTGGTCTTCCCCATTCAGGCCCCAGGGCCTGTTTGGTTTCCCTTCCTCCTACCTTTCCAAGGGCTCCCTCACTTCCCTGCACTTCCCTTCCCTGCAGGTACAGCCTACGGAAACTACAGAGAGAAAACTGTTCTCCAAGCACAGGGAAAATGAGACAGCCCGTATTTTCTTTTCTATTATCCTTTAAAATGTACTAGCTCTTTCTTCCACACCTTTCTTCTTGTCAGACGTGACAAACACAGTGTCCCCAAGGAGAAAACAAACACTTGCTGTGATATGCAAACAGGCCGGGTGTTCCTGACATCACTAATGCGCGGCGTTTCAACAGCAACTTAAAAGCCTCTCTCCTGCACCTTATGTCTTCTCTTTCTGGCTCTCCAGCTTCTTCCAAGTTTGTCGTATTAATGTGACATCCACCTTTTGGACTGCAAAGCTGAGCTACACGCTCTTTCTGTAGCACTGCGCATATCTAGAACAGGGAAATATTTTTGCATCCTCCTTATAGCTATATAGGAAAGATGAAAGAGAACATGGAGAACAATTGTACATCGTGGATCTAGTCCTCACAACAGGAACGATGTGATGCTGTTGACAAACAGTTGAAACACTAAATTCGTGTTGCTGTATGGATGAAAAAGAGAATGCAAATGAAGGATAAGGACAAAAATAAAAGCAACTCGGTGCTTCGGGAGGGGCAGGAGGATTTCACAGCAAACATTATCAGAGCATTTGTTATTACAAGTCATATCTCTCCACTGTGGGGACCTGGAGGGGTATCCACACCATTTAGGTTTCCAAAAGATATTTTAATGCCTAAAAGAAGGCAAGAAATATTCTACCAACAATCGAAGGCAAATCTGCTTTATTAAAATCCCAGAAAAGACTCTTAGACTGCTTGCTCACTAGCTGCCAGGAGATATCAGCAGAGAGCACAGGGGTTGATTTCTCACTACGATATATGTGTTCTGGTTGCACGCAAGGTAGAACACATGCTTAAAAATTCTGGCAGACTAATGAAGAGGTACAACCCTCGCATGCCCGTGTTCCTACTGGGTTGCAGTTTATGCTATAGCTTAGGTTGATTAGATAGTTAAATCAATGCAGCTCTCCAGATGGACATTTAGAACAACACCTAACTACTGGAATAAATAGCAAAGCCACGGTCGACTATTTTGGGGGGGATAATAGGTGTAATGGTGCTGCAGTCTGCAAGAGGCATTTCCACGCTCTATTGGGGATAAAGAATCAATATGCTGTAAGACCTATGCTTTTTGTAGAAGACAGACAGTAATTATAGTTTGTATGAAGAAACCAATTCCCAGAGCTCATACACATGTTTTTAGAGAAGGAATTCCTTTTTTTCTTTTTTTTTTCCCTCAGCTACTAGGCAGGACAGGGCAAATTTAACGATATAATCGAAAAGGGCAAGCAGCTATGGATAGAATCAATTCTGAGAGGAAAGATGATTCTTTCCAGTCCTGTTATTTTTGCTCTACCCCCATCCCAATCTTGATTTCTCCCCATTGCCTGGCAGGTGGGGTGTTAGAAGAAGTTGCATATGAGGAACTGAAGGCAATCGGAGCACAACAGTCTTTCTTGACTTATTACTTCATTCATTAATCCATATATAAAATGCAATTTAGGATAGGGCTCAGAAATCCTTGCTCTGACATGTTCACACATATTTGATAAATGATTCCACTGGAAGAGGCTTGAAGGGCATCTGCAGTAAATTCTGCTGAGATCTATTTCTCAAAACATTTTTACACTTTCATACCAAATTAGAGGATATCTCTTAGATAAGAGTAAGTGATGGGATTTCTATCACTTGGGTGCATGGCTCATAACTCACAAGGTGGTGGAGTGCAAGGAACCAGCTCCATAGCAAAGCAATAGCTTTAGAATAATCTCCTTGAAAATCGTTCTCAGAATTGTCTTTCCTTGACCTGAAGTTGTTAAGAGCCACCGAGAGGTGTGGAGATATAAATATTGTTTTATCTAACTATCCAAAGGAAAAAGCAAAGCAAACTGAAGTCAATTTCCAACACTTCAGGCAAAATATGCATTATTAATACTAATTTTGGGAATTTAAACAAATAATTTTAGTATAGCAGTCACATCTGCTCCATCTCCACATACAAAAAAATCCAAAAAAACAGCTCTGGAAACTTGGGAACTGCCTTCCTTCCATGCTGCACATCTCAATCATGTATTTAAGTTCTCTGGGGGCTTTATAGATGATTGCTGCTGTGCACAGGAAATCCTTCTGCTGCCCTTGAGTAATATCCTCCAGCCTTATTCAGCCAGAGCGCTTATCTGAGAGTCATTACAGTTGTTTGGCTTCCATATCGCTTTCATTGCTCATACTTCAATGCCTGGACAACATCAGCTCAAATAGGCTAATGAATAAGTAGGTCTTCTACTATTAACTAGGCAGTTAGCTCATTGGTGCCCATGTAATGTGCTCAGTCAAACAACGGGATATCTCCTCAGGATTGTTCACAAGAACTTCATGGTTTACTTGTTCGATGCTTTCACCCAGTGCTTACTGAGGAAGAAAGGACGGGCTAACTTCTGCCTCTGTTTTCCTAACACAACCTCCCTTGTGTCCTTCTCAAGTTTTTGCCTGGAAGGCTGAAATGCTGCTTTCTAGTGCAAGCTGGAGAGCTTCACCAGGCTGGGGAAGACCTGAGACAGAAGGGAAAATAAAGGGCTGCGTTTGATTTCAAGCTGATACGTGACTACAACAACAGAACTAGGGGGCAAAGGATAGTATATTTATTTTTTTCTTCTATTTAATATGATAGACAAACCTCACCCTGCCTTTAATTAGCAAGCTTTTCTTCAGAAATATCATTTTGTGCAGTAAAAGGCAAGAGGTATATAGGCCAGCTGCAAATATGAATGTTGTGCATCAGAAAAATACACATACAGACTAATTTAGAAATTAGCAGCTCCACAATAGGCTGCTTTTCCGCTCCTGTCTCAAGCCTTTTCTCTTGGGCCTTGAGAACAACCGTAAAAATCATTCCTCTGTGTCACAGCTCTTTCCAAACACGAACTATTTTCCTCTTATGCCATCCCTCTGAAGTAAATAAAAACATGTTATTATCCCTATTGTGTAGATTAGAAAGCAGTGTTGTTAAGAGACCATCCCTTTCAGAAGGGAAATCTGAAAACTAGGCTCTTGGTCAGTGCCCAGCCATTCTTAATTAAGGCCTTAGCTTAATTATTACTAATAATGC
This sequence comes from Nothura maculosa, assembly GCA_032353885.1. Taxonomy (NCBI): domain Eukaryota; kingdom Metazoa; phylum Chordata; class Aves; order Tinamiformes; family Tinamidae; genus Nothura; species Nothura maculosa. Next base: position 739,588 of record JAUBOD010000058.1, on the reverse strand, counting down.
TTATAATACAGCTTTTAAGAGCCAGGCAGATAACACACTAGGTGAATAATGCATTATAAGGCAATACTTTCTGAGGATCCAGCCAGGGCTTTGAACTGTTTCCAGAAACTTGGGAGCTATCGCTATCCTTCCCCTTTTGGATCGGTCCTGCTTTGGAGACTGCTCTTAAGCACAAACCCTGTAAGAGCACAGGCATGTACATTCACCAAACTGCACTGAAATAAAACATTATATGCTTTTATAGCTCCAAAACAGGAGGCTGCTAGAAAAATCTGAGATACTATAAGGAGTTTATATGAAAACATACACTATGAAATAGAAACAACTAGAACATACACTGTTGTGTACCTATAAAGCAGCTTACACTGTTTCTTAAAAGGCAGAACAAATGCAAGTGATACTTTTGGTCTCACTTTTTAAAAGATATATTAGAAAATAAATCTTTTTAGTTGAGTAAAGAGCAGCCTACAACTTTGATCCCAATTAGTCCAGATGAAAAGCATTCCAACCCCCACCACGCCCAAGATACTGACTTGTTAAAAGCCCAGGTGATGGCAATTTGCTGCACAGGTGTTGGGAATTTATCAGCGATGCTCTCCAGGTGCTTCCTCTTGCAGCCATGCAACATGGGAGGTTTCATAGGGCTGCAAGGTGGTGCTGTTCCTGTTTTTGCTGCAGTCCTTGCACTGCCTAGAGTTGGAGAGCCCAAGTGGGGAAGCGGTAGCTGCAGATGGCTGAGTGTTCAGAAGTTTTTTTCTCTCAACAATTGCATAGGAGAAAAATATTTTACCAAAAACTTTTTTTTTCCATGTGTCTGTCTGACCTGAAAGCTGAGAACAGGAAGCTCAAGAAATTCTGAAATCAAGTAGAGGTAAGAAAAAGCTGAAGAAATCTGTGCAAGAGTGCTACTGTTTTACTATGTGTTTAACTGAAATTAAGCTTTTTTTTACCCTTTTTCTTTAAGGAATAAGCAGTTTTATTTGCCTTTCTTTACTTTTTGATTTTTTTCTCTATGGTGAATCAAAAATAAACAGAAGACAAGAGAGTAAAAATCAAATGATGCTAACTGGTTAAAGAAAATAATTTCAGAGAGAGGTATTTAGAACTCTTTTAAGTAACTTGTGCTTGTTTTCCCTGTGGTTTATCTTAAAAAGTGCCTATGTTTAAAAAAAAAAAAAAGTGAGTTTGAGTTTAGAAGTACTTTTGTTTAGTCTCCAATCTAAAATTACAATGTTAAAACAAAACATTTGTATGCCTTTCATTTCTATTTATTTTTTCGAGAGTATCTCCTAGGAGTTTGTCTAATGTGATTGCTTTTAAGTTGTAATTTCATACAAACTTAGCAGTTCACACAATGAGTAGTTGTAGAGGGTAAAGCGAGAACATGTGGGACTCTACAGCTTTCAGAGGACACAGGATGGCCCTTACTGCGAGTGGGAGTCTTTTGAATTTCCAGCCATATCTGAGTCTTGCTGCAAGACCCCAGTATCTCC
>JAUBOD010000058.1:688305-699770 GCA_032353885.1 Nothura maculosa | reverse complement strand
TAGTTTGAGGCTGGCTGATGACTGCCCAACTTGGCCTGATGGAAGGGCTTATCTAGCTGTGAGGGCTTGTGTTGTGCTGGTGGGATAATGGGAGAGAACTTGAATCCTGTAATTAACCTTGGCTAATCTGTCCTTAAAGAGAACACAGATGTACTGTACCTAGAAGGCCAGATCTGAAAGGCCAGGTTGAACAGAGTGTGGTTGTGTGCTGCTGTCTTCCTTTTCCTCAACTATGCTCTTGCATGAGCTAGAGCTAGGGGAGAGTTTCTCCTCTGTCCTGTGGTCTGGTGAATGCAGGGGTTCCTGCTTCAGTCCCTTGGCCCACAGTAAGGCAGCAAGTGTTGTGTACTTGAGTAAGGTGCAGAGCAGCAGTAACAGTTCAGGATTTTGGGATACTGATCGGGCACATAAAATGCTCAGATAGAAAGCAGTGTGCAGCCATATATTTCCTAGAGCAAGGCTGTTTCTCAAACTTGTCATGCCCTTGTTCCCTTGCCCCAGATATCAGCCCTGCCTCACTGAGAGGGCTAGTGTGCCGTTGAACCAAACGGAAGGGTTCATGTGGTGTTCGGATGCTCTGCTAGTAGGGCAATATAAATGCCATAAAAATGATGATGATGATTTGAAAGGTCTGAAAAGTCATGTATTTCACATGTTTCAACATGCCTTGTTCTATATTACTTAAGCAGTGTTGCTCCCTCCACAACGTGTGCTAGTTGCCATCACACATGCTAGTTTGTACAGACAGGTATCTCTGTAAAGTGCACGTTGTTTAAATTCTTTTTCTAATGATATTTACGTTCTTAACCTTTATTGAGGGTGTATAATCTTTACTAGAGGATGAAACATTCAGTTCTTTTCAGAGATGTTTTTATAAACGAAAGAAAGCCTGAGATAAATGAAGAGGTTTTTTTTATTTACAGTGCACAATGTTCTTGCCAAAAGGTGCTGCTGCTTTAGTCAACCTCCTATGCCTCTACCTGACAGTAATTATTAGGATTACTGTAATAAAGGGGACTCTGAAGAATACTCCAAAGAAGCCTGTGCTAAAGTATGCCAAAGCTTTATAGATCAAACCTAGCATTTCGAATATCTTTTGGAAGGGGAAGAGGCCTGAAATATCTAAAACATGAGCTTACAAGTGCTCTTTAGGGAGCAGACATGCTTGGATGTTGTGATTGTTGATTTCTGTGAAACAAAGTGCCATGGATAAAGACAGAGTCTGAATCTCTGCTCCAGAAGGTGAATTTGCACTGCTTTTGTGAGAAGTTATTCCTTTGTCTTTTTTTTTTTTCTGAAATTGTGGATGCTAACAGGAATATTCTAGTAGAGCTGTCAACTAGGTAAAAAGGGAGTCAAGTTTGTACCATCGAGATGCGACTTCATCACTATTGTTTTTTCTTCAATTCACTGTTGCAGAGATTCTCCCTTGGCAAACAAGGGGTGCAGCTTCATTTATCAGCTTAGACATTGTAGTCTAATAGGAATTTATTTTGTGTAGTACAAACTGCAAGTAGGTTGAGATGTCTAACTGAATGGTGACTTTTGCCATAAGCTGACATGCTGCAGATGATACCAAAAGGTCCTCAGTGTGTAAGTGGTTGGTGTCAGGTTCTCAATGAGAATCACAGAATGATGGAAGTTGGAAGGAACCTTCAGAAACCATACAGATCAAGTCGCGCTGCTCAAACAGGGATGCCTAGAGCATGTGGCACAGGGTCACATCCAGGTGAGTTTGAAAGACCTCCAACTTGCTCTTTACCCTCACCCTGCTCCTGCTTAGTAGATATTCAGGGAAATAGATGGCAAAGGCATTTGCAGTTTGACTTTCTGTGCCTTCTGCATATCAAAATACTGCTGAAGACCAATGTTACAAACACATAGAACAATTCAAACATAATTAAAAAAGCAAAAATCAAACACTTTGGAAAGGGCCTACACACCTTTTTTCCTTTCTAAGATAAACTGATGGAACTCCATAAACTGACAGAATGAGAGAGCTGAATTGAGGAGGAAAAAAGGTGTGGGGCCCTGTTCTGGGATTGGGAGAGGGGAGGGAAACATGTTTAGACAGGCCCAGAGAACAGACCTCTGGATGATACTGACAGAAATGACCTTACTATGAAGTAGGAACAGCAACAGCTCTTAGTTACTGTAAGAGATGTCCTAAACAAGGATAATGTTTTCCTGATCACATAATGATAATTCTACCTCCTTCACAAAAATATTTCACAAAAATCATGAGAAGGTTTTAGAAAAATATAAAGGCAATTAAGGCCATTTCTCTGTAACTTGTAAGGATTTCAATAATGTATAAGATTCTGATAATTTTATCACTCATTACCTGCCTTTTTAACCTCAGTTTGCCCTCAGCCCCACTCAGGCGTTTCTGTATCAAGTTGAAGAAGGGAGGATATGCCAGTAGTGCCAAGTCTTGCAGTTTTTGGAGGGAGTTATTTTTTTAATGAGTATCATTTATACTAATACATATTTATGCTACTGAATTTATTTTAAATCTCTTCATTTCTCTCTCTTCTTGATGTGCTAGTACTATTGGTTTGTCTGGCCCAGTGATAATTTTAGCTTTTAGTCCTGGAGAGATTTAAGATGCAAAAGAACCCTTTTCATCTTCTCTGTTACCTAATATATATGGCCCTCCTGTAAGACTGTTGCATGCTAATCTAGATTGTTAGGCCCTTAGCAAATCTGGCCCTGACTGAACTCCTTTGCTATTCAAGTTAAGACAAGCTTAGTAAAATTTGTCACTTTTTTGCTTGGAATTTTTGGACTCAAATCTTCAAAGCACAGTGAAAGGTAAAGCCAGAATTATTTTTTCTTTCATATATTACACTTAGTTAAGTATGTATGCAGTTCTAACAGCTATAATTGTAAAATTAGACTTCTCTGAAAACAGAATAAATTGTGTGATTTAAATTTCAAAATACCTTTCTCAATTGTATAATCACTGTAGTCTTGTCATCACTAATATCAATAAGAAAATGATGAAATATTTACAGTGCAATTACTTGCACACTTACTAAGTTTGGAGTCCTTTGAAAACAACTAGTGCCAGTTTTAAGCTGAGGCCTAACACCAGTTATTTTTGATTAAAACATTGTGTTTTCCCTATTGTGCTGCTATTTAGTTTATAGCTAGCATGCCTTCTAAAATTTTTCATGACTTGATTCAGGTTAACTTAATCAGCTCTAACTTCATTAAGTCACTGGTCTAAAACTGGTGTCGATATGCTTGGATCAACAGTTTTCAGAGGTGATATTCTTTTGTACTTGATTATTTTCAGTGAAAAGCAGCTTTTGTGGTTACTATACAAAAGAGTACTGTGACTGGAGTTACTGGCCAGTTGTCGTTTTGTGCCATGCATGCCTGCATGTGTTTAGCTTGAAGATGGGTTAGAGTATTTCTGTGTTTATCCATCAATTACGTGATGGTGATCTCGCTTTTCCCATTTGCTGATGCATCTGTGTTCTTGATTTTTTTCTAAAGTCTCCGAAAACTGTTTTGTACCGTATATTGTAGATAAGTATTCAAATTGGACACATTACATGTGTGTTAAACCTTTCTGCAAGTATCTCTAATTTTATGCATTTGAAATTTGCATGGTAGTGTCCTGTTATGGACAGCATTTATTGGTTTGTATGAGTAGGTGCTGATGATTAAAGAAGGAATGTGTCAGGATGTGTTTATTTAAAAACAAAACAAAAGTCCACACCAAAAGAAAAAAGATCCAAACACCCACTCAGTAAACTTGATATTTATAAAATATCAAGCCTTTTATAAAAGGTGACAGGTATTGCCACCCCAGGCGATTTGTTAATTAACAGCAGAACTGCCCTTTGATAAACCTGAGGAAAAGGCAATATTATAGCACCTCTGGAGCCTTCTCCTTCCCTGGGACGGGAACTTGATTACACCATGTGAAATTCTTCATAGGTGGATTAAAAACATAAAAATAAATTTGAGCACAAATAATTTTTAGAGAACAAGTTGAGCAGGAAACTGGGTTCCACCAAATTAGTAAGCAGGCTTTCCAACTTATATGAAAATCATAGATTTAGGCACACTATGGATATTTTCCTTATTGTACTAAAGTGTGTTTGGGAGCTGCTGTCTTCCCTCATTCCTGTGTTTTGCCTTTTGAAACAGGCTCTGTGTTCAGTGTACTTTTCAAGCAGTGTTTTCAGTAGTCAGAAACTGGAATAGCTACTCCTGTTAAAACAAGTTTCCTGGCCCCACATAACCATATCAGGGTATAGTGTAAGCCTTTCATCAGGGCTTACAAAATGTGACTGTTGTAACAGAAATGTAAAACTACTCTTGAAATGAACAGTTCATTTGTTTTTTTAGGACCAAATTCTGCTAGACATCTGTAGAAACTGAATGAGTTTTCTGTTGAAATCAACTATTCTAAGAGTGTATTCCTCTCTGGAAACAATCTGTCATTATTAAATCGTATCCTTTGAACTGCTATTTACTGTTAAGGTGAACATTTTTACCAATTATACTTAGAGTGCAAATCATAAATATGATTTATGACTTCAACGGTTAATTTAGTACAGTTGATTTGTGCACCTTGGCCAATTATCTGATTGTAAATTTACAGGATTTCAAATTTATTTATTCAAGTAATACCTTGTGACTGAGAGAGAAGCTCACACAAAGATATCGGGACAGTAATACTTTTTTTTGATGCGAGAAGTCTAGAAGCATACGAATAAGTGAATACTTGAGTCATTTTGCCATGACATTTTCACCTTTCACTTGATATCTGGTTTTGTCCACAAGGCTATGGATACTTTGTGGTGATGAGTACCTGAAGAGGACCGTAACTGCTCTGTTGTGTCCTCATTGTATGAGTAAGAACATAGGCCTGGGGTGGATTATTGGGTTGACCATAAATTAGCTGCTTAGTATTTGAAAGCAGGGTACCGGGACCATTGCATTGAGAAATATTGGAGAAAAAAATATGGAGTATTTCCTCTATAAGTATGCTTTGCATGTAACATCATTAAGAATGCTAAAGAATTTAATGTATATGTGTGTACGAATGATAAAGTCAACAGGTTAGATCAGTGACACTGCTGTGCCAATGGATATCTTAGTTTATTAGACCGTCCTATTACACCTCTTCAAAAGAAGGTGAAAATGTGGAGAAAGCAATTCATGGGACTAATTGCAATAATATTCAGGAGAAATTTTATATTCGCTTGGTGCTTGATTTCCCTTTAGCAGCTTTGCCCTTCTTTGATGTTTATAGTGATGAATACATAATGTAGTAACAAACCTCTCTGAAAATTCATTATATTCTTACTCATGAGTTACTTGGTAGGCTAAACAAGCTGTGCTTGTATAGTATCTCTGCAGGCGTTCAACTTTTCCTAATTATTCTAATAGACTCTGAGTTTGCTTCCCTTTAAATTCATAGTTTTTGAAGTGAAGTCTTGTTCAAGTTGTCTCAAACTTTGCTATTTCAATGAAGTATAAATTATTTTATAGGTAGATTTGAGGAAAAGTTACTGTATTCCTTAAATAGCACAGGACCACCTTCATTTTTAGGTTGCAGATTAATAGATGAATCCTCAACTCTTTTTGTGGCTAGTATTTCTGAAATATGCGTCAAGGAGATAGTAATAGTATGTATCACATGCAGATATGTAATTTTTTTCATGACAACGAGGGACTTATATACTTAGGTGAAGCTCAGGGAGACTTCCTTTAACATGCTGACACACTGTCAGTCACTTTCCATACTGTAGAAAGCCAACTTGTCTGTAAATAGCCTTTTATTTTTACCTGTTAGTGTTTTCTAGGGACTGGGTGGAGTTGACTTCATTCATGATATGAGCATACTCATGAGTGTTTGTTCCAAGAAGGTCAGAAACTGAACTAAGGTTTTGAGGAGTACAGTTCTGTCGTAGAGCTATAAGGCAGGATTTGACTCCAAATGCTTTTTAACTCTGTTGGTGCTTGCTGTAAGCATGAGGATGATTCAGTTTTTGGAAGCTTTCATATATATTCTTATGGAAATACACAGCTATGTATGTAGATATAAGTAGTAAGACACTATATATTCATATATGCTTATATAAAGCCAGTGTGACATGTAAGCCATCTTGAATAATGGTTATGTCTTCTTAGTTTGTCTCAGACTGTGATAGGAAGTGATAATTGTTTGAGAACACTGTCTAACAAGGCGTCTTGGGCTCATTCACAGGTTGCTGGTATAGTCAAAGCTTGAAGTTTGTTTCTTCAAGTTATCCTAAAACGCAGAGTTTTGGAGTTCACTGTCTTCCAAATTGGTTTATTTCATTGATGTTTCAGGCAGAACATTCCAACTTTGGTCATTAAATTTAGTTGGACTTGCAGCAGCACTGAATTTAGGCACTTCAGCAGTTGCTGAACTGTGAATTCAAGTTTACTGTGCCTACTTAAAGGTAGTTAGTTCCTCCCAGACTTGATTTTGGATTTATGTGTTAGTCAACATGACTAAACCGAGTATAAAAATGCTGGCATTAATGTTTCAGTTCCTCAGTTTATTCATCTGTAAAAAGATAGAAAAGCTTCCTGACTTTACAAGGATGCTGTCAGTTTTAATTCATTAGCATCTACAAAATGCTTTGATAATCTCAGATGTTAGAAGCTGTGTGAGTGCCAAGTGTTAACAAGCATGAATGCTCTAGAACTGTCTAGTTCTGGACTCCAAGTATGGACACTGTAGCATTTTGATTGGATGAATTTCTAAGGAAATAGCTTACCTAGAGTTAAGTGTTCTGAGTGTCTGCAAGACAACCTTTCTATGTGAACTGTTACTTTGGTCTCCTGATAGGGTTAAGCTTTATACTATCTCTCAGGACTACAGGTCCAAAGATAGGAGAAGTGTGATGGCTTAGATCTCTGGTCAAAAGGTGCAAGACCTCAGAGTTAAGTTATTACAAATATAGATAACCCTGTTTTGGTAGGGGCTGCTGGAAAAGCCCTCAGTTCAGTATCTGCCTGCTCCTTGGCATGCTAAGGTGGTGTGCAGAGATCTGCACGTTTAGAGAGGAATTTGATCCTTTGGCCTGCAATATTTCTGGCTAGTCTGTCCTTCTGAGTGGAATAAGTTTACAACGCAGAAAAGGAGTGGAGTGTTTTTGTTGGATTCCTACATAAGAGACAATTCCTGTCACTGCTGGTGTGGCTTTTAAAAGGGTTTTCCCTGTGACATGACACTTAGCTTTAATTTCATGGTCATTTAGAGAATACCAGTCAATGTGTTTAATTTGTCCTTTTTATCAAATGATAGAATGTGGAAATATGAGTGAAAAATCAGTGATTATAGTAGCACAGAACTACCCCAAATCATGTTAAAATCTGGCACTTAGATATTATTCCTCATTCAATGGAACTGCAAACCGTTTTCCTAGATACCAGGCCCACATGCTTGAATCTGTGGACTGCAGTCACATCTGTGACACGTGTGGTGGTCGAATGGTACACAGCACTTTACCCAACTTCATGAAGGTGAAACATGTGGCCCCAGGAAAAGGATATAGATTCCTAAGGAGGTCACTGAGGACTCGTCTGTTGTGCGGAGACAAGATCTCAGCCTGAGCTGTTCGTCAGCTCATGGGATTGATGCAGTTCATGAAGGAGTAGAAAACTAAGTCTATGTAAATAGTAGATGAACAGGTAACTTGAGTGCTAATTGTAGGTATGCCATTATGGAATAAATTGTATTAGCATGAGAGTGATGAAACTTGGCTTTGTCCTCAACTTAGTATCTGATTAAACAAATCACTCTATCTCATGCTCTGGAGAAGATGCTGAAGTACTAGGAGACAGATGTGCTCGTTCCTCTGTTAGAATCCTGTGAAAATAATGAGAGCTTTTTTTAAAAAAGGAAAACAGTTACTTTGAAAGTGGCTTCTGCTTTTGTGCTCTTTCTTGCAACTCAGGATTTGGAGTATCCAGTATACGGGAGACTTCATGGTACCACTTTGAGCCCCATAGAAATATGTTAAAGACTTGTTATTCATCTCGGGGGATGGTCTGTGCAACTGTTTCAGACACCTGGGAAACCTTAAGCGTGGTTTCTAAAAAGGTTCTTAGAGCATTATCAGGAACAAATCAGCCATATTAGTGAACTGGTCATAGATTATGCTGCTGAATGCCCCTAGGCATACTAGTATGTATCGATGATTTCCTGAGGCAAATTGCTGCCTCTTCAGTGACCAGGAGGCACTACGAAAGCACACAGGGGACAAGGGGCTGTTTGTATTCTTCAGGGTCCTGCAGAGCGCTGTTAAGGGATATTTGTGAGTTTCTGTGTCTGTCTTTCCTCTGTAGTTCTTCAGTGTCTAGTTGGGATGAAGGGGGTTGGCTAGGTAGTGTTTGATTTTATGAGGTCCAGGTAGGGGAGAGCTGTGGGCACGGGCTGGCAGTGGGAGGCAGCTTGCAGCAGGTGGCACTATTGGGTGACTTTTGCTAAACCTGGTTTTGTTAGGTCAGTGCATGTGAATTTATTGATACATGATCATTTTTCTATTGACCTTTTAGGGAAGCATTAAAGTACACACTGTGGGGAAGGATATTTGTGTGTGTTCTCTCCTCCAAAGAAGAGTAACAATCAAACTATCCTTTTTGAAGCAGATGAACTGCATCCGTTAGGCCGTAATTCTGAGTAATTATTAATTATTTCTGCCATGGTAGATTTTTGGAGTGCTGCTTGGTCTGGGTATGATTGACTCTGATGGAGATTCTCTAGAGGAGAATGAGTGTTGGACTGCACAGCAGAGATGTGGTGAATAATTTTGGAGAGAGAGTGGTTTTGGAAAGTACTTTTTTTTTTTTTAAGAAAAAAAGAGCTTGACCTTAATGCCCTGTTACTGTTTTCACCCTATCATGAAAAGTAAACCAGAACACAGTGCTGCCTATATGCTACAGTGTTTCTAATAGGAGGGAGATTTGTTGAATTTGTCCCACAAATGCATATTCTCTTAAATACTTATCAATAAATGGATATGTACAGGTGTTTTAGATTTCTGTACACCTAAATATGCACACATAAACAATCAGCTATTTGTGAAGTCAAACTTTACTTTTGTATTACTTTTTCAGTAGGGGAATTTCCTTGAACCACTCTAGACCAACGTGGGTTAAAGCAGAACCGTGCTGATGAGACTTGCTCAGGTAAAATAAATACTGTTTTAAGGTTTTTGATGTTTTCATGCCTGTTAAGCAGCTGTTGTCCTAAAGATGTCTGAAATGCTATGGATGAACTGTTTCCTCCTTTAAAAAAAAGCTTGGGGGAGACAAAGCAATTTGCCAGCACACATTGGTTACTGCCACTGCTCCTTTTCTAATGTAACACAGTTATTTTTAGCAGGAGAAAGTACAAAACATGCTTAAGAGAAATAGACTGGAAAATGCAACATGCATAACCCATCTTTACGGGAGGATGAGGTTTCTCTATCGGGGCTTCTCTGCTTGGTCTCATTTGCATCTTCTTGCTGAGTGCCATGCACTTCTGAATTAAAGATAGGTTTTGTGGCTTAGAAACCCTCTTCAAGCATATCGCTACATGGCTGAAAATATATTTTTAAATGATAAAGTATTTGAGCTAGTGATGATGTTAGAATCAGTTCTGGGAGGAAGCAATTCTTGACTCCGTGTTTGTCTAGTTTTTGTTTATCAGAATTAACCTCATGAGTGAAGAGGATCCGTTTCATGTCTTAAAACTTTGTATTTAGCTGGAGCAGGATGTGAACACATACTCTCTTTCTGAAGTTGAGTAGTATATATCTAAAATAGGGTTGGGGAGTGTCTTGAGATTTGTGCTTTCCTGCTATCCCTATTCTTCTGCCAATGGCCGTTGGGAACAAATATTTTCACTTCTCTTTTGCTTATGTAGCCTATAAAATGAGGACAGGGATTCTGAACTTGCCTGGGGCAGGGGCTAAACATGTACAGATGCCTAGTGGTATAGTCCTTTTCAATGCTTTGCCATTGCCATCTACATATTCTTTAAATTTGCTTATGCAAAAGGTAGGATTCATGCTATACCTTTTTCACCCTTTTCTTCGGTGTATTTAAACTTGAAAGCTGTAGCTTGCCCAAGCCCTCCTTTACGTGCTCCATAACTCGCACTGCATTCCACCAGAGGCCTGCTGCTGTTTTACCACTTGGCTCTGCTAAATCTCCAGCTGGAGTAGAGAATGGCACAGCAAACCAAATAGGCCACTTGAAACCTTGAATTATTGTGCTGTGTCATCACAATATTCAGCTGTTTTCATATTGGGAATAACTAAGTAGGGATGTATTAATATGGGGGCAGACAACTATGAGATGGAGATGATGCTTGGCAGTCAGCAGATGCAGTCCTCTGGTAGACACGGTATTGAATGAGTAATCATCAGAGACAACATGAGGATCTTATGTTCTGCTTAAAGCCCTGTCTCTTGAAGTAGGAATAAGCTCAGGAATAAATTTATTAGGTATGTTGAAAGCCTGGACTCAGCGTTGGGATGTTTCATAAATAGTTCTTGCCTTAAAAATGAACTCAAGAAAAAAATCATTTGTTGTGTATATCATCTCATACAAACCTATTAATCCAATCTATATATATGATAGCAGCATTATAAGGGATACTTCTAGTAGTGTATTGATGGAACCATTAGACTTGTGTGTCAAGACGCCCACAGGGTATGCAGGGATAGAAAAGGAAAGAAAATAACTGAACTGTTTTGCTTTTGTGTAGAATAATGCTGATTATTTGAATCTTAATTATTCTAAACTTTGTTTACAAACCTTGTTATTAACTGGTACCATCCTTGATTACCTGAAATCCTGATAATCTAAATGTATTCATTGGCCCCAATGACTTGGAGATAATCAAGGTTGTAAACTACATGCAAATTAGGCCCCTAGCATTTGGGATCATTTGCTTTGCCATCTTGAAGTTGTCATCATAGAAAAAGTGTTTAAGGTGCTGAAATGAAAATGTTTATAGTGCTCATTAGGAAGCCTGACTTCAGATGTGCTGTGGAGCAGGTCATTGGAGAAGATGGGGATTCCTGCCTCAAGGATTGCCCAGTTCTGCCAGCTGACCAAATGCCATCACCAGCTGCTGTTGCACAAAGGGGATTGATGGTTCTTGCTGTTGAACAGTCCTGTGTGGACAGTGTCTAGCATTTTGTGTGGTTAAACGTGAAAAACAGAAGGGAAATATTTTCAAGGAATGGTCCTCCAATCCCTAAAACAAACCAAAAACATGCTATAGCAGTTAGAATGTTCATTATTAATCATAGCACAGAATGTTGTGCTCTAGTATGAGAACATGGTTTGTCAAATCTTTGCAAGGGTCTAGGCATTTTTTGAAGCAGTGGCTTTGCTTTGGATGCTTTGTGTAGTTCCCCTGCGGTCCTCACGGACTGGTGCTCAGAGATGACTGCGGAGTTACCACCTCT
>JAUBOD010000058.1:625738-649817 GCA_032353885.1 Nothura maculosa | reverse complement strand
ATGATTTGGAATAATTTAATATGAATTTCAGGAAATGTAGCAAATGTGCTCAAGTGTGAGAGGGATTTTGCTGTTGTGTGTGGGGCACCCTAGTGACAGGGACTGAAGGGCCGCACGGCTCCAGATGCGCTCGCTTTTGTCTGGTGTGGGGCTGCTGGCTGGTCTTGCCGCGTTTCCCCTCCCCGTTGTTCCTCCTTGTGCCACTCGGGTCATTAGTCACTGACAGCCTCCTGCAAGCAAGGAGGATCAGCGAGAGGCCGGGTCAAGGGGACGAGCAAGAGACTCCATGGAGACAGGCCGGGACTAAAAGGCTGAGGGGACCCTAGCGCTTAGTGAGGCAGAGTCTTGTAAGTCTAAGTGCCATAGCGTAGTACTCTGAAACCAGTTTTATGTAAAAGTAAAGATGGTTTGCACTGTCCTGCAGGAATTCCTCCAGGTCTTAATAACTGGCCTCACTCTGCCTTCTAGTGTCACTGGCTTTCCCTGTGAGATGACCAATTTTTGAAGAGAAAGATCTGAGAAATGTCATGGTGGCAGGATAGTGCATTGGATATGGTAACAGGCAAGGGTGTGGAATGGCTCAGGTGCTCTGTGCACCTTGGTCTTGGTGAGTGCTAGTAAGGCTCCCCTCCAGGAATCCCAGGGCCCTGAGACCAATTGGAAAGGCACAGTAAGAGGCCTTGGTGGAGGGTGATCAGGTTAGGGAACATTTAAGCAGGCCTAACAGATGTTAACTCCTAGGAACTCTTAATACCTTCTGTGTCAGACATAGTTCTGCTCATGTGGTTCTGTGTTCACGTTGGCTAATTAAGTGCTTTGTTCTTTCATGTGTTCAGATATGAATCCTCACGCAATCTCATTCTGCTGTGTCAGTGAAGAGATTTCTTCCTGAGTTGCCCTTTCCTGCCTTAGTTAAAATTTAAGTTATTAAAGCAAATGCTTTCTTAGTGTCTATGTATGTGGGGTCCTATGCAACTAGTTATAGCCTTAGGGTGATGTTATAAGAAAACAAACATGTTACTTGAAAAGGAAAATCTCATATTCTGGAAGAATTTTCAGAGCAAGGAGGCTTTTTTTTTTGGTTCTTGTTAGTCTTTGCCCAGACAGAAGTAGTTCCTGTAGCAAAGACATCACAATCAAGCTAAGACCTTATTTGCTACTCCTAATGAGAATGAATGTTTATATTCCCCTTCTTAGACAGTTTGCTCATCCTTAATTTGTTTATGAAGAAGCAAGACTGAATGTTCTGCAACATTTGTGAAGTATTAACAATTATTTCCCTATTGCATTGCAACTATATGGCATGCAGATTTCATTGTAAAGATATCTGTAAAACACTGATAAAAAGAGAAGTTTAGCTTCTCAGATTATATTTAAACCTCCTCATCCCCTATGTGAAGACAGCTTTATTTTTTATTACAATTGTAAGCAATAGCTTTGTTTTTCAAAATATGTAATCTCACTTATGAAGCACTCTCCCAGCTGCTGCCTTTGGGTATGCAAACAGAGTAAGCCAGAAATGAATAGATTCTGAACACGAGGAAGTAATGACAAGTTTAAGATTAGTCCACCAGCTAAATGTGCTTTTGACATAAAAGGGTCAGGTTGTTAACCAAGAGTGGCTGCAACAGAGCGCCCTCAGGAGTGCAGGTAGTCAGTGCGTGTGACAAATTTTAGGCGTGGGTACGGTTTGCTGCTTATTCACTGCTCTGAGATTAAAGACATCTACATCAGTTCTTTTGCTGGACAAAAATTGTTTCTCTCTGTCAGAGGTGCCTGATTTAGTTTGCAAAAAGGACCCAGCAAATGGCTCTTTTCATCTCATAGCTGCCCACAACCTACATCCTTTTGGAAGGAGCTGAGCGGCAGTTGAGCAATGCTTGCCTTGCCATTGGTAGCTTGAGATAAAGGCATGGATTTCCATACTGTGTATGCAGGTGCTTTAGTTGATGATTTATCTCAAGGCTGAAAAGAGTGACACTTGCAACCCAGGGTGTTCAAGGCACAAACATGCTTGAGAGGTGGACTATTATTGTGTTACTTTGGTATATAAAATATGTCATTGCTGTTGAAGTAATACCTGCATGTAGGCAGTTGGGAAATGTCAGGAATGGATACACATGGAGCTGTAAGTGTAGCTTTTTAAAAACTGGAAATTCTGAGAAACAAACTTTGTGGAAAAGTAGGTCCACATAAACACAAGAATCTCTTGTGTTATAGGCAGTGAAATGGGCAAGTCCTTGGTATTAATTAATTAATAGTTAAGTACAAAATGAAGAAGTGGTTCAGCCTATGAAATCAAGAGATGTCTGTTACTTTCTGGCTAGGCACAAGTGCCCTATTAGCAATTGGCAAGTAAAGCTTCCTGAGCTTTACATTTCTTGCATTCTGACACTGGGAGTGGGTCTGTGTATTCGTTTACTGTTGAGTATGTGTGGGATAATTACCCTTAAGCAGTGAATGCACCAAGATTTCTACCATTAACATGAAAAAAGAACTTTAAGACATCTGCTTGTATGAGACCACAATGAAGGGCTTAACAGGGTTTTATTCTTTATGGCTGGGGCCATGAGCTATGAATGACATAGGGAGGGAGGGACTTATGTATTAGTCACTAAAGACACTAACTGCAGGGGAGGAAAATAAGAGAGCAAGCAGTTCTTGAGTTTGACAAGCGAAGTATATTCTCTTGACACTGAATAGTGTTAAATCTGTAGTGCACCATAATGGTCAGACTTCATCTTGAACATGGGGGTGCAAGTTTGCCCATGTTTAGGCAAGATGAACTCAAACTGGAGCAGGTACAGAGAATTGCTGCTACAAGGTTAATGAAAAGCCTGTCTTATAAGAGGTGACTGAAAAGAGATTGCCCATTTAACTTAGATCCCACTCAGCTTCATTTTCCTGAGTGCTGTCTATGAATACATCAAAGAGTGTGAAGGTAGGTAGAACAGGGAGGGAAGAGAGATGAGCTACTTAATCTAAAGGACAGGCACAAGAACAAATGGGTATAAACTGGTCATGAATAAATTTTAGCCTGGAAATTAGAAGAAGGTTCCTCACCATTAGAGGAATCAGACTTTGGAATGGCCTTTTAATTAGAGTAGCATGGGCAAGAAATTACCAAGGAGATCATATGATATGGTGCCTCTGATAGCAGGGGATTGGAATCGATGAATTAGGACGTCCATTTCAGGTTCATTTCCTATGCGTTTCATGTGCTTTTCTGCCAAAGGAAGTATAAGCTATTTTCCCTTTCAAAATGGAGAATCAAAAAATCATGGCATTACTCAAAGCCAACTTAAAGTACTTCCCGACACAGGCACTGCAGAAGGTTTTTTGAGGTAACCAATCATGTATATTGCTATTTAGCTGTTGACATCTCAATAAAAGTAGATTCAGTACATAGAAAACAACTTAATGTAGAGCGAGAGAATTGCTTTGGATTGTAAAGACAACTGGACATTTGAAATGTGGCTAAACCTCAAAGAAAAGAGTTGAGTTGTAGCCTAAGAGCCTCCAAGCTGCAGCGATGCAAGGGCAGGCAAGGGCGGGGGGCATTCTCTTCTGCTGCCACCCTGTCTCCTTTCAACTCCAGCCCTGTGCCATCCTATCTGAAAGGGCAATTCAGTAACACTTCAGTTCAAGATAGAAAAGTGCAAAAAGGAACACAGGGTGCTCTTACTGTGTTGTTACTTATCTACTATGGTATTAAAGACTCGTCCTTCTGCTAACAGAGTCTGCATAAATGGTCGGTAAGTTGGCGAAGGAGTTCATGTTTATGCTGTTCTTCAGGACTTATTGTAGCATTGGCTGGTCTGACCTCAAGTTTATGGGTTTATTATATGCTGCCTGTCACCTGAGAAATGCGTTTGAGAGCTTCTTATGTTAAGAGAAAATTTTAGCTACACTGGGAAATGTCGGAATTAGGTCCCTAAAGTTAATTTTAATAGCAATAGAATTGGAGAATGTGTGGATGTTTTGAGCATCAGTGCTTTGAAGCAGAAGACTGTATTGTTGGAAGTGGACCTAAGTAATCAAAATGAGAAAGAAAATTGGCCAAACTGTCAGATTTAAGACACACACGTGCACACACACACACAGTGCAACTGTACAATAAATATTTAGCTTTTGATAGCACTAATGACCTTCATGGAAGGTAGCCCTAGGGATTAATGAGTACCTGAGGTTAATGGAATCAGCTCCACCCAAGAGATCATTAATTCACAGCTGATGTCCTAGACTTTGTTCATTAGTACTTAAAAACAAAATCAATTTTACATGGTTTAGGGCCCCTTTAGACCAGCAATATCAACAAAACAACTTCCTAATTTTGAAAATGACCTCTCTGGTAGGATTTTTCCCCCCTTATATACTTCACATTTAAGTAATGTGTAGCACGAAAGAAAATGCCAGATTTCAGCGTGCTGTGTTTGAAAAGCTTAATATAGTAAATCCTGAGGTGCATTTATAATAAAAGCATAGCAGCTCTTTACATGAAGCTTTTTTAGATTTCAAAGCCTTATGAGTATGTAATGGTTTGAAAGCATTTTCAAAACATTTCGGACATTTTGTTTCAATTTAATAATGTTTGAATTGAATAAATTATTTAGAACACTGCTATTATATATGTCCTACACCTCTAGGTAGGCAGATTGTGGTTTTTTGTCAACATTTCTGCTAATCTTGCTAAAATTTGAAGCTTCCTACTTGAAGCTACATTTGAAGTTTTCTGACTTGGAAGTTCTTGGGCTGAATTTGAAGAGGATTCCAGTAACTTAGGACATTTTTAGTGGAGACCATATGGGACTGATATTGTTTTTGACAAAGTGCAATTAAGTTGCTCCTATGGAGATGATTGCTAACTATGTGGAAATGCGGAAGATTTCTTCAAGCATATTACCAAAGTGCTCAGCATAGGCTTCTCCAGAGAAATAATTATAAAATAGATTTTGTTATTAAAGATATGCACTGGCTTTGAGGAGCAACTGGAGTGGATTGGACAGACAGTATTGTATGAGAGCGTTGGGCTTTCGACAGGCTGTGTGTGTGTGTGTGTGTGTGTGTGTGTGTGTTTGTGTATGCAGTTTTTTAAAAAAATAATCTCTAATTTTTGCATGTTTATCAGGATTGCAATGAAGTCTTCAATAGTCTAGCTTTTCATGTTTTATAAAATACAGCCTGAACTGAGCAGACAAAAAAGGATGCTACAGTGTTGATCATTTATGGGATAAATGTGCAGGAAACAACCATCAATAACATGAATTGCACGAACTGGGTGTTAAGAGCGTGCTTTCCCAGCCTTCCTAACGTGTCACATTATATAAACCTAAACATAGCCCTCTCTTTCCATGATGTGGATGCTGAGCTTCTCCCTAAGGAGAAAAGGGCTGTGGGGCCCAAGTCCTGGCTGCCTCCGGGCCTCGTAAGCCCTGATTGCAAAGTAGGGGAGCTAAAAAGGTTCAGGCTTGGTTCATGCCCGGTGTTTTAATAAGAGCAGGCTCATGTTTAAAATGGAGCATGTGAATAGAGAGCTCCAGGCTGCTGTGTCCCCAGGCCAAAAGGCATCTCTTCTCATTTGCCACAATATATGCAGCAGCGGGGATCTCCTGAACTGCCCAGATCTTGAAATTGTGTTTTAGGCCTTACTCTGTCATATTTAAGATTAGTCAAAATAACAGAAAGCATCCTGCAGAATTATCAGCTTGCAAAAATGCCGTTGCTAAAAGACATTCCTTAAAAGAGAAACAAATAGCTACTATAAATGCTTTACCTTTCTTTTCCTTTATTACATGATAGATCTTTTTTTCTTAGCTTGCTGTATTTGGGTAGAGATTGTGAGTAGAGTCCTGGCCTCTTAAATGCAATGGCAAAATATCCATTCAATTATCTATAGAATTAGAATTAAGGGTGAAAAATATTAAATTAAAAAAATAGTGCATAGAAAGGAGCCTGGAGGAACAGAGGTATTGAAAATTCATATAAATTACATCTTGCACTTCCAATTACAAGAGCATACAATCCAAGAAACTTGAAATAGTTTTGATGGCTCTGAGGTTTCCATCTAAAAGATCTGCATATCTTGTGTTTTCAGTTTGCCTGAAAAAAAACATAATTCTTGTGCCTCTCCTCCAAATTTTATCTTACATCTGAATCTGAGTTGATAACATGCAGTGCTCTGCTTGTGCTCAATATAATTGATACACTCAAAACTTAAACTGAAATGTCTTTTTCAGTTATTTTCATATTTAAAAATGCTTGGACAATTACTCAGTATAGTGACACTCCTATCTCTTGTGCTTGAGTAAATTGGTTTTGATTTTTTCAATTCTGTGAAAACACTCCCCCATTTAGCTCAACAGAACATTATTAAAGTTAATTTTGATAACACTGTTTTCATAGATTTTTCTCCTAGAGAAAGATCTGTTTACTGCCTTAAAATACCACCAAAACTCTTGTTGTACTAAGTGCCAAGTGTTTTCTAGTGAAATGTTGGGGAAGCAATCTCTAACGTGGAGAGAAAGGCGCTTGTGCAGCCTTCTCATGCACCCGGCAGACCCATAAACCACTTGCTAATGAGTGCCAGGTAATGACAGTGGTTTCTAAATATCTTTTTCCCCTTCAGCTCAGCTGAAATGTTTAAAATACGATAGTTTAAAAAATAGTCTTGCTAGGGGAAACAAATAATTTTCCATTTGATCTACAGCACCTTTTTAATAACGTTTTATGGTATCACGCAGAGGAGAAAACAAAATAAATGCAGCAATCAATAGAGCAGCCGGTATTTCCTCCGGTGAATAAAATCAATTACATCCGCAGAAGAGAGGGGTTTGTCTAAGAATAACAAAAAATGAGGAAGGGTGGAGGGAGCAGCGGCGGGGCCTGCGCGGGCGCCGTGTCCTGCGGGGCTGTGGCTGTAGGTGTCACTGCAGACATGGCTGTGGGGTCAGGTGCGCTGTGGCGGCTGTCACCGCGGCCCATGGAGCTGTCGCGCCGCTCGCTCGCGTGTTCAGCATGCACAGGACACGCTCTGCCCGGCGCTGGCAGCAGAAGGTGACATCTGGTGACTAATGGGCTCCTGTGAAAGCCGTCCCCGGCGCTGCTCGGGCTGCAGCTGCTCCATCGCCGCCGTGGCGCAGGAAACGCGGCGGTCAGAAAAATCGATACCCGCTCATCTGAGAGGCAGCCTAACAGGGCCTCGGCCTCCGCCGTTTTCCCATCCCAGGGCTGTGGATAAATAACGGGGCCACGCAGCTGAGTACTGCGGCTCGATGGGGCTCCCGCTTTGCTCCCTTAAACCCCTCCACTTTTCATGAAATGGCTGCGCTGCCTGCAACAAAGATGGACCCTTTCCAGATGCAGTCCAGACCCTGCTCTGCTTCCCTTATCGCGCAGGGTCTGCCCGAGCCAAGCCCGTCTGCTTTCAGGGTAACCTCAGCTCGTGATCCATCTCTCGGCAACGTTCACAAAACAGAACCAGAGCCCTCGCTGCTTCCTCACGGGCAGCGCTCTGTGAGGGAAACGCATCTGTCACCTAAACTGCCTGAAACAAAGGCTGAGCTGGGCTGCGGTGACGGAATATTTCATGTGGGAGCCACTGATCAGATGTGATTTATTTGTAGGATTCTTAGAAATGGCAGAGGGAAACCGCAGGAAGAGCTCGGCACTGCAGATGGTGGTAAAAACTCTGTTATTAGCAGCTGACAGCCCCAACCACAGAGTGGAAAGCACAGATAAATTCATGGCTGGGAGTTGGTGTTTAAAGCAGAAAAGGGATTTTGAGATGGACTTTTCAGTGTGTGCAGGGAGAGAAAATAGCTGGGAGGAGGGGGAAGGAAAATTTCTTAGTTACTGCACCTCTCTACTGCAAATCAGTGTATTTGGTGTCAGGGAGTTGCTGAAAGGAGCTAACAGGGGACATGGAACAGCAAGGAGCTGAGCAGAAAGATATATTTTTGCTGTGCATGCACACATACGTGCGCAGATAATACGTGATTTTCCATCATCTGAGCCTCCAGTGTGACAGAGGGAGGGAGGGAGGGAGAGCAGTCGCATGCATCAGCCTCATAAAATCTGCAAAAGCACTGTTCTTAATTCAGCCGTCGGCTGCTCCCAGACCTCATGCAGAGAATTACAACGAAATTCTATTTGCAGACTGACATCCCTAATGCTGCCGTGTCCTTATGTTTACTTCGGTTAACTGTCAGCCCTTATAAAGTGCACCGTACCGCAGCCACCGCTGCGGAAAAGCCAACCCTCCGCGCCGCCGCTTTGGGGGAGATGTTGGAGAGAAAGAGAGGAAGCAGGGGAAATAATGAAAAAAAGAAATCTGCTTGTGTGTCTGCACAATGTGAGACTCAAAACAGAGATCAGTCAGCCCTTGTTTTCAGCACATTTCTTGGTTTTTAGTCTTGGCTGATAAAATATTTAACAGCCATCTTAGCACTCAGCATAGCAATAACCAGAGAGCAGCCGAGCTCTGAGCCCGCACAGAGACAGAATTCCAGTGACATGAAGTTTTATTCTCCCTCTCTCAGATATTAAGTGCTGTCTAGCCGAGCTGAAGGCTTAATGTGAATTTGTTTAAAAAAAATAAACAACAAGAACAAAAAAACCCCACCACATTGCAGCATGCCTCCTTGCTGGAACGTTCACAGGGTTTTCTCCAAGTTGCAAAACAGAAGGATGCCACCCACAAGGATATATTTTTATTGGTCAAATTACTGTGTTTCCCTGCTTGTAAAAAGACAAATAAAATAAAGGTTGCTTAATTGGGGAGGTGGAGAGAGAAATGGAGTTTTTCTTTTGCTTCAAGTCCCCAATTAAGATGAGGTTTTATTTTTGCATATGGACATAAATAAAAGGTGGTCTGTGAATTTATGCTGCTTGGAACATACTTCCCAAGTAAGAAACCTCAAAAAGAATGGAAGTGGGAATTCTGACAAAGGGAATAGAGTAGCTTGCTTGAGATACCCTGGCTGTCCTCTGCTCTCAGGATAAGAATAGAACCAAGTGTAGTTCTAGTGCCGCCCTTGTGCTCATGCTCTTAACTGTCAGATCACTGCGATTTTTTTCTGGCAGGTAAATGGGGAAAATGTTAATGAAAAAATTAGTTGCAAGATCTGCTTTCTTTGTGGTATTTTGTGCAGAAATATGGTATAAGAGATGCTACATCATGATGTAATTGGACTTTTTTGGAAGTACTTGTTGATGACTCCAGCTTTAATGGAGCCTTTTCAACATTTCTAGAAGGTTGCCCCTCATAGGTGTTTTGTTAGAGAGACAATATTGGTTTTTAAGTTCTTCCTTATGGCTGTCGGGGTTTGTGGAGTTTTCTTGGTGCCAGCTGCCAGAATGAGGAAATTTTGCCATGCTTTTAGTTACCTAGCCCTTTCTGATGTGAAGCTTGTGATTTGGTAAGCTCGGAAACTGCCAAACAACTTGTGAGGCTCCAAGATTTTGTTGTTATAAGAAAAGTGATATTTATTCCTCCAGGTTATCTTGGTTCCAATACTGAATGGGTTCCCTGTTGTTTTTTAGTAGAAATGGAGGTGAGAGTGCTGCTTTTACCTGTTTCCTTTTCTATTCTTCTTAACCTAAGACCCTGCTATGTGCTGTATATGGCACCCACAGATTCAGCTATTCACAGCAAATTCTTGCATGCCAGGGTATCTCTGGTGAGATGGTGGCTTTTTTTAAATCTAAGTTTTTGCTAAGCATGCCTGCCTGGAATTTTACTGAAATGGATATCCAAAACATCTATTTCTCTGTCTTGCTAAATCTTTAATCCCTGCATGCTCTGGAGCAGAGACTTGTAGTCAAGAGAGAGCAAGTTGTCAGAGACTCGGAGTTGAAAAATACATAAGTACATGAGCATTACAGAGAAAAGCTTAGGAAGGAATAACTGACGTGGTGGTCGTAAGGGGGGATTTTTTTTTCTTTAATTAAACAGGGATACTGTGTAGGAAGAGTAAGGTTGAAACTTATTAATAAAACTAATAAAGCTCTAAAATGCTTTTTGTTTTGTATCAGTTTTGGGGTTTTTATGGTAGAAAAAAATGAGGTAATGATAGAAGTGAGTCCCTTTCTATACCACCTGTGAGGATGAAGTTGAGTTGCTGAGCTTACCCAAGTCTGTGTTTTTCCACCTTTTCGTTAGATCTCTAGTACTAGAGACTTGAAAAGGATGGATCGGCCCCCATCGCGTAGCTGCGATGTGCCAAGAGGCTTAGGTTAGACCTGCAGAAATCCCAACGACACCGAAATACTTGCATGCAAACATCTTTATGTTGTGTATCATTACCTTGTGTTTGCTTTAAGCAGTTTTAGTGGTATATATTGCATGTACACAGTTTATGCAGATCCATGTACACAGTTTATGCAGATTCTGGATGTATTTTGCTCTGGCTGCAGGTTACATGTTTTTATATTTTTCTGCTTTCGAGAGTCACCCCTGTTGCTCAACAGGTGTGTGCTTCAGTTTTGGCTTTGGGTTTTGATGGTACAGCATGGAAGGTGGTAAGTACTTGCAGTGCTAATAGCCTTAGATAGCTGACTGCCAAACCAAGCATCTTAGTGGTACTACAGTGACATAGCATGGTATGATATATGATATTCCACAAAGGAATGTGAAGGAGACCTGGCTTTAGGACATAGATGATGATTATGTAGGTGAACACATACTCTGAACTTTGAATTTGCCAATATCATGCTTATGCAAGGTATGCTACAAATATATATTTGAACCTCAGTAGTTCCTTCAGTTTCCCTGACTGGAGACTTTCTTCCTTGGCTGTAATTCTTGAGACAAATTTACCTGGAGACACCTAAGCCGTTCCAACACATGCATTAATTTGTGGCCAGACATGTTGAGATTATTCTGCAGTTATGAGTGTTCCACTGTGTTTTGCTAGGCAGATGAACACAGTTAATAACATTACAGTGAGAAGGCAGTTAGTATTTACCAAAAAACATTTGGCTGTAGCATCTCTGGGGATTTATTTGGAATATCGGTATTTTCACAGCTGCAAAATACAGGTGGTGTGGGCTGTTGTTGAATGAGTATGACATGTTTTTCAGAGACAGAAAAATGAAGTCAACAGTCACACGACTAATTGACAATCATTAGTAGGTTGATCTTTTGCACCAATTGTTGGTTTAAGGCTTGAAAAATCTATCATTATCCCTGACAGCAAAAATTAGCCTGGTGAGATTCCAGCTCTCAGTTGACTAATTAACTTCTCTAATGCTGATAGACTTGCACTGGGTACACCTAGGAAATGCATCCCCTGTAAGTATCTTTAGATACTAATTCATTTCAAAGTAGACTTTTTTGGGAACTGGAGTGTCAGGAGATATGTGAGCAGTCTATTAGCAAAGAAGGTGTTGAGATGGAGAAATAACTTTCTGGCTGCCTTAGGAGGAGAAGGTGGTCATACCTAAGCAAATATGTCTTTGCATTCAATGTTTTCTTATCAGACTTTCAAAAGTTGCCTTCTAGATTAGGGAGCTAACATGCACTATCTTAAAATTTTATGCAATATGATATGTAATTCCAACTTAGCCTTCTTTGTGGAAACCTAAGGCCTAAGTATACATAACTGATAAGCAACATGTGCTTAAAATAAAAGGTGCAACATTTTTGTAGTTGTAGTTCTGTACATCACAGAATCAAAAAATGGTTGAGCTTAGAAGGGGCCTTTAGAGAGCATCAGTCCAAACCCCTGCACCAGCAGAGTCACTTAACACAGATTGCTCAGGATCCTTTCCCATAGCTGAAAGTGATTTTGTGAGAGCGTGCAAAATATTTTGGAAAGGCTGGTTTTGAAAATAATGCCTAATTTTGTAACAGCCATGTTATTGATCAAAAATACTAATTGAGAAATATCAAGATATGTATGAATGCTCTGTAATATTACACCAAAATTTTCAAGATGGTGACTTTGTGTTTCTTAAAATCATTGTGAGCATTTAATAAGTATTTCTTAGCAAGAATATCTAGCTACTCTGTGTAAGAACTGACATTTTCTGTCATGACTGAGGAAGATCCAGAACAACAGTAAGTTAATAATAGTAAATATCAAAATGTTAGATGAAAGATACTCCTATATATGAAAGGTGCATCCATTTTATTTTTTCCATTTTTTTCCTTTTGATTCTTTTAACGGCATTTAACTAACCTGAGACTGAAAATGATTATATATTTTTGAATATTACCGAGTGATGTGCCTTATACTTGTCTCTCTGATGTCTTTCATCTCATCTGGGTGCTCAAACGGCTTTGTGTTCTAATCTATTACTATCACAGATTTTCTCTGACAACCTAATGAGTTACTGTCATGTGTTTTATCTTTAATTTGACCACATCTGGGTCAAAGGATGTAAAAGATGTAAAATTAATAGTGTATAAGTTCTTGAATACTCTGTCATAGAGCTTTCACATAATATTGGGAGACTATTGCCAGGCTTGTGTAGAATATTTTGCTGTTTCTTGTGGTATTTGTGTGTGTGTATGTGCAAAATAGTGTGTCCTGGTTCATACTTCAGCACACGGGAGGTACCTTTACATAACTGCCTATGTAAAGGTAATAACTGGTTGGCTTATGTTAGATGCCAGTGTCAGGGTGAAGACCATTGTGAAAGAGAAACCTGTTGCACACATTTTTGATGGTTGGAGCATGTGTCCTGCTTCAGAGCCTGAGCTGGTTTATGGTAAATGAAAGGGACATTTCATTTAGTGATGGACAACTGAGAATACATCTTTGTGCTGTGACCTACGAAGCACACTAATGAAATACTCTCCAAGCACAGCTTAGCAGTACGAAAGAAGGTGAGAGTTTGGAAGCATCTGGGCACTACCCACAGCCTATTTGTGCTGCAATGCTCTAATGTGCTGCCATGCAGACAGAAGGGGAGACCTTGCAACCCCAAAGAGCTCAGCAGCATGTCAGTAAAACAAATTATTCAGTCTTACATCAGCTTTAAATATATACTTGGGCATTTTCATGGATAGCATTGGGTTTTGATATGCACTTCAAGTAAAGCATGTGGCTGACTGCTTTTTCAAACTGCAGTTGAAAGAAGTAAACTAGCCTTTATTTTGTGTATATAGAGGCTGTAGGAATTGATCCTGTCTGCTGGCCAGTATGGAAAAAAATATCGCCCTGTTGCTAATGAAGAATTTTAGTCTTTCATCTCAGAATGACCGAAAAATGTTTCTTTTTGTCCCGACAGTCTTTTCAGCTGGGTGAGTCACCATGTGTTTATGGTGTTTGCAGGAACATTTACTGCCTGTTTTGCTGGCACTGGTTGTGATTCTGTAAATTTGCCTCGCTGCCATTAGTGCTTTTATTCCTTAGCAGGTGTTTTATTTAATTTGGATGCTGCCTTTATAAGCTCTGGGAGAGAACCAAGTTCCTGTTCTATCCCACTTCTCTGATTTAGGTCAAGGTAGGATCAGGCCCTCAGTAGCTAAATATTCCCCTAATTCGATACATGTTAAGCAGCAACTCGCTCCAAGGCTGGTCACATACAACAAGGCTTTTTAGAGGAACAAAACGTCCCGTGTGAGAAGCGGGCCCCAGATAGCTGCAGATGCAGCACCGTATCTTGCTGCAGACCTGGCAGGTTCTGCATGTACCTTGCATGTACCATGATGCGTTGTTTTGTGCTTTAAAACCATACCTGAGATGTCTTTGGGAAAGTCCTTAAACCTGTTGGTTTCCCAATTTGTAAAACCAGACTTAGTGTTTATTTCATAGGGAAGCTAGTTAGTTGATGCCTTGTAGTATTTTAAGGATTTTAAAATCTCTATACTTCAAATATTCTTATTGAACTAGAGTGCATAAGGGGAATGAAATGTGCCTTTTAGTAGTCACTCATGCAGTACCAGGGAGCTCCTCTCTAGTCTTTATTCTCTTCCCACAATTAATTAATTTCTTTCTCTGTGTGCAGTTTTAAAATTACCTAATTACCTGTAAACAAAAGAAAACATGTTTCTAGATTTTTAATGGTGGAGTTTAATTTTTACTAATCTTATTAAATAATAATATTAATAAGACTTAACAATTTTCATACAAAGAGAAAGAGCACCGTAGAAAACATGAATACATTTAACCAGTGTAAAACAGCTTGAGCCATTTTCATTTCCACTGTGTATTATATATGTTTCTAAAGAAGAAAATTGGACACGGGAGAATTAATTTTAACTTCATTGCTTATGAATTATTAATTCCTTATGACTGAAGTTATTTACATACCGAATAATAGTTATGCAAAGAGCAATTAGAAAGGTGTAGCTTTCCTAAAGTTTAAGAAGCTGGAATAATAGGCTGTTGCTTTAAAATAAAAAGAGCTTATTAGATTTGGCAGTCACATTTCCATCAGTTTTCCCAGGTGGCTGTGTACACGGTTACTCATATTCCTGCCAGGTTTAGGATTGTAACTTGGCTGTGCTCCGCTTTTATATCTACTTCTTGACCTGCAAGTCACACTTGAGCAGTTTGGTGTTTTTAAACTTTATACTGGATATTTCCTTTTGGACCCACCACCATCTCGGATTCACGCCCCGCTCGCTACCAGATCCCGCTGCACCGCCTGCCCTTGGCTCTGCTCCCCTTTCTCAGAGGGACTTTTGTGCTGCTGTAACCTTCTCGCCTCATTTCTTTCAGCCCTCTATTGACTGCCGTCTTTTTTTTTTCCTTTCTCGTTTTTATAGCCTTCAGATCCATTTGTTACCTTCTAGACTCTCAAATATCTGGCTCTTAACTGCTACTCTGCTGTATTTTTTCTAACTCTATTTGGAACTTTCCCCAAGAGACTCTTCCTACCCCTCCTTTTCCCACCTCCTTCCCATTCTTGGCCCTTGGCCATGTCTGTCTGTAGAGATTAATCCTTCTCAGATTGCTGCCATGGCATGCTAAATCTTGGGGAAGCAGAGATAGATCTTTGTTCTGAAATACTTTTTCTCCCAAGTTTTGTGTTTCTACTGATAAATGAAAGTTTAGTTTTGTTTTTAGCAAGGTATCTGTTTATTATATGCCCCTTGTCAAAGAAACTTTAAAGGAAAAAGTGGAGACAGCTGGACACAGGTGAAAAGTGGTGCTAAACCGTTCTGGAGCCAGGGCACGAGCTGGCTGGGTTAAATATTACCCCCAAGTAGTTAAAAGCTGGACAGTGACCCCAAGTACTGGGGAGGAGACCACACGGCCAAACTGAGCTATGTCTTGTGATGTGGGATGTGTTGTTTCAGTGCAAAGCACTAAGGGGAACGGACTGCATCTTTTCTAAACATATCTTTTGCTGGCAAATTTAGGAAAACCAAAACAAACAAAAAAAGCCTGACTGGTTGCTAACATAGAACTACTTTTGTGGTAATTTGTACCTTAAATTTATCACTTTCTACATCTGTCTACCTTTCACAGCCTTCCTAACTTGCAGATTTAAAGGACCTAGGACTGTTGTTTTCCCTAGTTTTGCAAATATTTTTGCTCAACAGAAATTTTAGCTACTGTCCGTAGTCAGTATTTGCCAAATGCCAATACAGTAGGAAGGTATTGAAAGGCCATGACCCACCTGCTGAACTTGACTCTCCAGCCTCCAAGCCAAGGCATAAAAGAGCTGTAACACCAGCAACACTGTGATATTACTATTTTTAGATGATGTGCAAGTGTCTGGAGAGCTCTTAAAAAGATTTCAGAAGCAATTCTAGGTTTATACTGAATTGCAAGAGAAAGAATATAGGCCTGCAGATTATTTCTCCTTAATGCCAGATGGATTAGTGTTATGATAATGAATATCTGAAGAATTAAAGTGGATGTTGTTGTGAAATGTTGCCCAGATCAGTAATCCCTCACTGCTTTTTCAGGAAAGAAGCTGGATCTGTGAGTGAGATCTCAGACCAAGATGGTAATATCTTAATTAAAGAAAGCCCATTGCCCCTATTAGCATAATATTCTAATAATATCAAAGCAGGCCAAAACCTAGCAGTTTAGCAGGGTGTAAGAGGGGACAGTAACGGGTTAAGTGTGTAGTGCCTCATTTCCTGCAGTGCACCAGGCAGATGGAATGGTCGCCAAGTCAAAAGATGAAATGCTGGAAGAGTCACAATAGTACAGGATGCTGCTGTCTTGCTCACCTTTCTTATGATTACAATACCTTTTTTCTGGTAGCAAGAGACCTAATGACAAGTGTAATGAATGCAACTTGTATCTGTTCCTCTCACCTAGAAACTGAAAATAAAGGACAAGTGAATTTGTACTAACAAGGGATTAGATAAGGCATCCTTAGTTTACATGGGTAAATGTTTCTAATTCTGATAGTCATGTTAGGGATTACTCAGTAGAAAAAGGGCTGCTAGATGGACTCCCAAGAGGAGGAGACTGACCTGACTCTATTCAAAAAACCATGGAGAACTTGAGTTATTTAAAAAAAAGGAAAAAAAAAAACTGAATTACTGAGGTTAATCCATGATTAGGACAACAGATGGGCACCAGAGACTCATCACAGGGACCTTCAGCAGATTCTGGTAGGTGTTAACAGAGACCCTGTGAATGTTGACCAATCCTTTAAGCACGGATCTCTTTCTCATGCTGAGCTCTCCAGAAGCAGAGACTTAAATGCTGAAAAGCCAGGTTTTGTTAGAGCATGATCTAAGGTACTTAATGTATTCAGAGAACACTTGAAGTAACTGAGACAGAATGGGAAAGGATTTGTAAATATCTCCCTGCCCACTATGTCTTTATAGGAAGATACTGAGTTCAATACTTGGGTTTCAGTCAACTCGGTGATTTTCTGCTTTACCAGAAAGTCTGTGTAAGTGCTGTTAGCTTTGGGTAAGTGTTTCTTTCCCTGGATTCTGAGGCCTGGTACCTATTTCCTTCTCTGCAGCCTCATCTCTGCATAATGCAGGCTCCCACTGCCTTTCTCTGATTCTATCTTTCCCTTTACAGCCTGTAGTCTTGGGAATTTTCATTCCCAACAACAGGTTCAATTTTTCCACAGGACAGGAACTCTCCCTGCTCTCCCCTTCATGGGGAGGTTACCTCAACCAGTCACTTCAAAAGGAACAAAAGATGCAGGAGCGGAACACACAGAAGAGATGGTGGCTGTTAAACCCAAGCTGAAATATTTAGTGGGTTCAGGTGTAGTGAGAGCTTAAATTAATTCAGATGCAGCTTTACTGCCATAGCCACAGTGGTGTCCTTTGGCAATGTAGCATGGGTAGAGCAGCTGACAAATGTGTAGGTAGGCCCCTGTTGATTGGAGACAGGCCTGTTGGAGTCGGACCTTGAAGATGATAGATTTGTAAAGTTGCACCACTATTAGGTTCTTTTGTTGTCTTGTGAATTAAATTTCCTTGATTTTTTTTTTTTTATTTAGCTGTTTTGATAGTTGCAAGATGATAAAATTCTATAAATTTACTCAGTGTCTCATTTGTTTGTGACATGGAGTAATATTTATTTGGCCAGCTGACACTCAAGACCAACTCTGGAAAGTGGGAACGGAAAATGGAAGTGAAGAACTATTTTCATTTCTTTTGGGTCTCTACCCTTTGTTTCATTTCAGTACCTTCAGTGCCATCTTGTGAACCATAGCTGCTGTATGTTTTGTGTGGCCCCTAGCAGATTTCCGTCACTGCAAATGTAGATATCCAGTAAATCTCTCATTTTGGCATTGATCTCATGACTTTGTAGGCAATACGTGCAATTTGAGTAAGGCAGCTTCAAATCAAGTAGAGCAGCCAGAAGTGCTGAAGCATTGTCTTCAAACTTGGTTGATTTTTGAATACACTTGTGCTATCATTGTTACCTAGATTATAGTAGTGCCTATTGACCCCCAAAAAGATTAATATTCCCTGCGTGCTGACATATATGAATAGTTCCTAGACCAAAGGAACTTAAGAAGGAAAGGAATTAGAAATGGGATTAGAGAACCATAATGATTTTCCCATGGTTACGTAGCTGGTGAGTGGCAACCAGCAATATTATTTACATCCTTTGATTTCCTGGTCCTGTGCAATCTGACTACATGGAATTATACCGTTTTAAAATTTTGCTTATGGTTTTTCTTTTTGAGTTCTTATTTGACACTGTATTCTTCCTTGTCATTTATGGAATAACAACACTACAAGGTGTAAAAGTATGAATTAAACTCTAACATGTGAATCGCATGAGATTCTCACACAGTGTTTTGCCTAGTAACCATAAAGAATGCCAACTCATAGTAAAGAAAATGCTAGTGTTTATACATAATGCAGTTTTTTATCACATCATTAAATACTGGTTGGTTTTTATACGCGTCGCTTCAGCAAATTACTTTATGCATCAGGGAATCCAGTGTACCTGGTTAATGGGCTGATCTTGCGCTTAGAAACTCTAGTGATGAAATGTTAGACCCTCACTATCAGTAATTCAATAAATAACGAAGGTGGAGAAAAGTCAGGTAGATTTTACTCTGATTCATGGTAGACGTTTTACACGGTGGAAACATGAAAATTTATGAAAGGTTCTTTTGAATGGATTTCATCAGACTTGCATAAATCTAGCAGTTATATCAAGAGCAGGAATGCGTAGGGGTTTTGCAAATATTTCTGCAAATACTTTATGCAAAGTGGCAAAAGTAGGGAAACTTGCATAGATCAACTTTTCTCCTCAGGCATACAGTGCATATTTTTGACTCTGCAAGTCATGGGAGAAGAGAAATGATGTATAATAAATAGGAGATCTTTCTTCTGAGTTATTTTCTGCACTTTTTACTGCAGCTCTACTATACCAGAAGAACTGGATGGTCTTTTTTTTTTTTTTTTTCCCACCTCGCAAGCTGAATCTCCCTGATTATATATAAAGTGCTTTGCAGTACCTTCAAAAGTCTTCTAGACAAATCAGGATGTATTTCCTGCAGAACATCTAAAGATCCGTGGAGGGAATCTTTCCAGTGGCTTCAGTGGGCTTTGAATCTCACTGTAACTCATCCTTTAAAGCAATACAAATAGAAGATCTGAAGGCAGGAGTGTATTTGCATATCTCCTTAACCCTCCCTCTAAATACTAGAGGCTTGACTTGTATGAGGCTTTTATCTTTGCCTCTCTACCACTTCTATGCCTTCCTGCACATACAAGAAGTGTTTTCAACCCTTTTCTCTTTCTCTCCTCTCTCCAGTTTGATTGCAACCCTTCTCTCTCAGCCTCCCTCCCTCCACACTTGCGTGTAGAATATTTCTGTATTTCTTCTGATGGAGGGAGCAACAGGATCTGGGTAGGTACGTCTCAAAAGCACGTATAGAGTAGTGCAGAGGTAAATAACTTGTATTTTTTTACATCTGCAAAGAATCCATCTTTTACCAAGTATTCTGAGTTAGAATATCTGGGGGTTTTTTTTGTTTGTTTTTTAGACCCTTTTTTTTTTTTTTTTTCTTTTTGTCCCACAATTGATGAATTACGAGCCTTCCAAAATGAAGCGCAGATCCAAGCTGGCATTTCAGAACATTGTGTACGTAGGCACCTTGACACTAAAATGTCCCAGTCCTGCAGGTTTGCAGTGGTTCTAAGTGGCTGTGGACGCAACTGCTGGATTTGGCCCAGAGTTTATATAATTTCTATCATAATTGAGCTAGTAAAAAGCCTTTAGAGCTGTACCGAGTTTATTATTTATGTAGTTAGTTGACTGAGTCTTTGCTAGTACCTTAAGTAGAAGGTTAATATCAGCATGATCTTCTTGTCTTAGGTCTCACAGATGGATGGGTCTCCCTGTGCCTTTTTCAGATAATAGTAGTTGTTTATCAGCAACAGTGGTATGATGGTCGTGTGGTATGAAGATATGGGGAAGGTATTCTGCTATACACTATTGCTGTAAATATTTCCTAATTATTTCCGTTACGGTGAAAATCTGAAAAAGTATAAATTGAGTTATTTGCATAATTTATAAAAGCTGAATGTTTCCTAATTAGTTCTGTTAGGTTAATGATATTGCAGCCTCATTTTTCCATGGCCCTGAGCAATGACCTTTCCCCTCCCCATTTTTAACACTTGCTTTCAGTTGAAAAACATGTGGTGACCTTCCTCATCTTGAATGATTTTGGGGAGACATAATGCTTTGGAAAATGTTACAAATCCCTTTTCCCCTCTCCCTTTGAAAGTAAAGAAATGGTCTGCTTTATGCAGGCAGAGTAAAAGCCCGATTTATACAGATCCTCTGAAGAATGCTGGTGAAGTGCATTCCTTCAGTGTTTTCATAGAAACTGATGTGAGCTGCATTAGCAGAAGATGTGAAAATGGTGAGGTGGGGGGAGAAAAACCTCTCTCAAAAGGATTCTAAAATAACATTTTGCATCCTCGAGTAATTCCCAGCTCTCCCTGGCAACCATTCATTTCTTCCGAACAGCAGAAATTTGCAATATGAAAGTGGATTGGCTTGCTTTTCCCATGGGGCTCTGTATCTCTTCATCCACCGCCTAGGGTAAAAAGCAATGCATACGTTTACAATATAAATGTGATTTAATCGACCTCCCTGTCAGCGAGAAATGGCAAGCATATCAAACAAGCCCAAGATGTTAGGAAGAAAAAATCATAAATTATTCCAGTGATGAGTTTCTGAGCAGCGTTTTGGACTACTAGATGATTCCATGTAAAGCTGTTCCTTGAAACAATAATTAAGATAATTCTGTGTGACAAGGAGAAAAATGTTCAGCTTGGTATGAAATGTGCTTTATGTTTAGTAAGCTGAATGTTGGCTATCCTGATTGGAATTTCCCTTAGCTGCTGGAGCGCGAGGCTTAAGCTAATGGAATGATGCACCACCTTGAAGCCTAATGAGGACCATGCGAGGGTTCCTTGCGGCCGGTCCACATGGGTGGGTTGTGTGGGTGCCCCATGTAATGATTTTCAGTAACAGTATTTTCTGAGCTGTGAATATAGTTACATGGAAGACAGGAGATTCTCCCTGTTCTGAATTCCACCGTTTGAATGAGATTCTGTGTGTCCTGAGTGAAACCGCAGGTTTCCTCAGGAGGAAGCACTCATAGGATCACTATAGCAATTAGTATTTCTGAAACAGCCGCCCCCAGATTCACTTCATATTTGTAGGTACAACTGCATATTTTCTCTTTTTCCTTATACTTTTTTATTTTAAAAGATGAAGAAAGGTGAAGAAGGAATTAACTGAAGTGGGGCCTATTCCATTCCTCAATAGGGTTACATTTGCTCCCATCACCTGCCCTCCTTGAAATGAACTCCTTAATTTTTTTTTCTTTTAACCCATTATTTACAGTCTCCTATAATTTACTTTAGTTTCCAGTAAATACAGTGCAGATAAAGCCATTACAACCTTGGTTCATAAGAACTCCACAAAGCTATTTTCAATTTTCCACAGAATATTTATCTGGGTTCATCAGCGAAGGATCCCAGGAAGGACCAAACTGCACTAAGTTAATGTATAACACAAAGATACCATGATTGAATTCTCAGTTATTTTAAGTGCTAGGCTGGTGTGTGTGTGTGTGTGTGTGTGTGTGTGTGTGTGTGTGTGTGTGTGTGTGTGTGTGTGTGTGTGTCTCCAGTACTGAAGTAACACTGCAGTAGTGTTAGTGCAAAGCTTAATTTTACCTCACATATTTTAAGAAGGGAAGTTGCCACTCTGCATTATCTTTAGCTTGCTTCATTCCCCTGGCTGTGACAAACGCTTCCTGTTGCCATCTGTCCTCCGTGGCAATGCTTAACTTACGTACTGTTTATTTTACATTTTTCTTTTTCTGCTGTTACGGACTTTAAAACTTTATTGCAGCCTCATACACATCTTCATTGGCATCCCTTTTACCCATTACGGCTACGGTTTTGGTTTAAAACAATTATTATCTGATGGATTTTTTTAAAGCAATTTCCTACATTTTTATGTTTTGACCTGCTCTAGTGTGTTTCTTTCAAGCTCCTTTGACAGAATGTGTCATTTTTGAACTTTACACTTGGATTCTTGGCTCCAGCACACTTTGAATTACTGCCTTTCTCCCACTCTTGTGAATAAATTATAGTTCCTACCTCTTAAAGGACTGCCATGCTGTCTCCTTCACTGACCTCATGTTCTTAATTCACTTGAAAATTTCTTGTTATTTAGTTTAACCTCTTGTGTAGCTTTGCTTTGCTTTCTCTGTAGTGCATTTTCTTTCCATGCTGCTGGAACTTCAATATATAATCTTCCAAGTCCTCTTTTGTACCTGATGTTTTACCTCTTAAAAGTCTTTACAGCAAGGTTGATCTATCTAGTATTCTGGCTGGATTCCAGTGTAAGTAATTACATTCTATTGTTCTAAATTCTTCATACTTTTTCAATTGCAAGTGAGGGCCCCTCTCTTCCCTATGCAGTCCCTGTGCTTCAGCCTGCAGCTTTTCTGTCCCATTTTCTTGGCTAATATACTTCAGGACGAAAGAGAGATTTAGGATATCATTTTAACATGAATGACGTATCTCCTTTGCACTTTATGTTTTTGTGATTTGCAGGTTTTGATCATTTAGTGCTTCTCACTGTCATTCTAATAGATTCAATGTCTCATTTGTCCTGCAGGACCCTTTTGTAGATCTTTAGGTCTTCTCCCAAAGTGAGTTTCCCTTATTTCTCCTCTCAGTGGATTCTGATCTCTCTCCCATCATCATGTTCCATCCCTTCTGTGCATACAAATCTTCCATTTTTAAGAGAGATCTCTGTTCGAAGAGGACTGTGCTGGCTGACATGTGCATCATGTGCAACTCTATGTCTTGGTAAAAACTTCATGGAGGGAATATACCAAGTGTTCCCCAAACCCTGTGGATGTTGGGGAGCAGGCATACATGGATCAAGATCAGAATTGGAGCATTCCGTTCTGTGGCTGTGTTGGCCTCTCAGAAGGGAGATGGCTGCTACGCTGCCAGATGAGAGTCATTGCAAAGGAAATAGCGTTGAGCACCTCTTTTCCTGAACTTTGAATCTTTTCCTCAAATAAGGGCTTGCTTCCAAAATGTACCGCGTTGCAGTGAAAAGGTACTGACGTTTTCTGGTGTAAAATGATTGTGCCAAGATGACACACAGAATGAATTTGATGCTGACGCTGTGCGCTCGGATAAGCGTACTGAGCAACCTTAAGAGCGTCGGCTATTGTATAAGAGTTGGGCTGATTACTTTACATAATCTGTATGAGTCACAACGGGCCAACAATGAGACTAGTCAGGTTTGCAGCAGCATGAATCAAGAGTCAGGTTTGCAGCAGCATGAATCAAGGAGTTCAGAAGGATTTTTTTTTTATTGAGAGATTTACGGAGAGAAATGCCTTTTTCCTTGAACAAGATGATTTGGGTATGAAATGCTAGATTTATCAGAGCAGGTGGCGACTATCTTGCACAGTAATATCATGGTGTAGTATGATGGGTAAAGTAAAGCAAAATCAATTCAAAGACTCAGGTGATGATGCAGCTGTCTTAAAATCAGAACCATATTTGGCAGGAGGTTTTTTACCTCACAGAACTTTGTACACAGAATGACTTCAGAGTTTTTGCTGTTCTGTTCATTAAATTGATGATTTTAAGCTGTCTATGGCCCCTGGTGTTTGTTGTTGAGTTTAGTTTATCTCCCATGTTCATCAACTCTGGAAAAAAAAATGATTGTTTTAGTTCATGTTAACGTCAGCAGCCCCTGCTGCAAGGAGTCTAATGCGGGGCCTGGATTGCAAAGAGTGCTCAGGAGCAAGGTATATAATTAAGCAAAAGCAATAATATATCTGTCATAACCATAGAAACAGTCTAGTTAAGCTATAGGCATGAGATTATTCTCATGAATTTGATGCAGATCCATGTGACAGGGTGTACACTGTGTGACTGATTCAAGAAGAATAATTGAAGGCTTAGAGATGCAAAGCAGCATGGGGGAGAGCACAGCAAGGGGAAATTAAATAGGTGGTGGGGAGGTGCTTGTTACTCCTCCTCACCAGATTATTCATATATTCCAGTCCTGATATAGGGTCTTTCCTTACCCAGTGAACTTACCCAGTTGCCAAAACCCAAAAAACATACAACCCAGCACAGTCACTGAGACATTGAGGAGGAAAGGATATGCTGAGATGC
>JAUBOD010000058.1:600647-614655 GCA_032353885.1 Nothura maculosa | reverse complement strand
AGCTCTTAATTGTTTGGCTTGAACACTGTTTCTAATGTAATTTCTGTGCTCCTGGCAAACACTCCTTGACAGAGAGAATAGCAGCTCTTAAAGTATCTTTATTTGTGGGAATACCATCCAAGTCTAAATTTCTCTTGTACTCTTACAGAACACACATCAATGAATCTAGCCCTTGTTAGTCAGCCTGAAGATGGATGCTCAAAGAAGAGGGAGAAAAGGAGGGGATTCTATGTTTGAAATAATTTTGCCTTAGCGATTTTTTTTCCGTCTGTAGAACTGAATAAAATGAGGCAAGCTCAGATTTTATCAGTTTCCTTCATCTTAAGTAACATTTAATATCACTCAAATGATAAATGACAACCTTGGTAAACAGGAGGGAAATCATGTGAAAATCCTGCCCAACATTTGGGGAAGGGAATGTTGTAGCAGACTGAAGTATTTCATATGCTTCAATCATTTTGAATTCATTTTATATCGCTTAAGAAAAATTCCATGTCTTTCACAAAGGTTGTTGCTGTAGGACTAAGCAGTTTGAACTCTTAGTAATTAGTACCCTGAATTAAGAACTAATTTAGAATTTTACAGTGGTAAGACAATGCTAGGGTTTCACATTTCTGATCCCAAAAGCTAATTTGCTCAACAGGAGCAATAATATACAACAGTATCATATTTTCCCTGTAGAAACGGACCTAACAGCATTTAGTGCTGGATACAGTGTACTGGATTATGCCTGGATTACACACTCCCATTCCCTCCTGTTTTGGTGTTTTCTTAGCCAGGTTATGTGTGTGCATTGGTTTACTCACAGCTCTGTAATTTGGCCTCGTTACATCAATGCCAGTGAAGTGCTTTGAGAATAGTTGAATAAAGGCATTATGTGCTTCAGATGCCTATTACTCTAAGCATTGTAACGGTCATACTTTGCATTGGTCACTATTCATAGCTGTGCTTTAAAGATGTCCTAGATTAAATGCCATGTTGTAGAAGATGAGAGAAAAGATTATTTACCAATACATCTAAAATCATTTAAAAATTATTTTACACAGAGAGATTCTGTCCCTCATCCTTCCAACTGCCCTGCATCTCGCAAACAGTTTCTTGGAAATATGATGCCCTTTGAAAAAGAAGTTCTTCTCATCCATTTATATCTTCTCTCTGCTCTTTCATGTGTCGTGCTGCCTCTAAACACCTTGCAGGCTCTTACTCCCCTGCAGGTGCTTTTCTATCACTGCTGTTTCTTAGTGAAATAGTTGGCAATTGGCAGCTCTGCTTGCAATAGCAGTATGGACAATGCTTCTCCTTATCTCCTGATAAGTAGAAAATTATTGTGGTGCTTCCGTAAGGAGAATAGCCTGGATATCTGTAAAGGCAGCTAAGAACGAGCAGGAGGCAGCACTGTGGCTGCTGCAGCCCTTCTGGCCGTCAGTGGCCTCCAGTTGCTTGGAAGAACTGCCGTTTTGGAGGATCTGGACCGTTTGTTGCTCTTCCAGCTTGTTTGCTTGAACCCGTTGGCACAAAGCTGCTTATGCTGGAAATGATCACGGTGTGGAAAAAAACTTGATGCCTTCATGCTATTTGGCTGTATGGTGGAAGCCCCAAACTTCTAAAAAGTGGAACTTCCTTTTGCCTTGGACTTTTCACAGTGATCTTTGTGCTGCTGTTGCACTCTTTCAACTCCAACAAATAGAAAGTGTTTGCAGTGGATGTAATTTTTTGTTGGTTAATGGCTCACGTTAGTCCTTGAATGATTCTGTGTTAATGAACAGGGGCCAGAAGCCTAGACTACTTTCCATAAGTGAAGTTTTCCTCCCCTAACTTTGGGGATTTTACCAAGAAATTTGACTCACCAGCTTACTGCCAGGATGGTTCTGTAAAGGTATCTGAGCTAGATGGTAAAACTGTTCAGAAGGAAACCATTTCTTAGTGCCAGGTGTTTTTTGCTCTGTGTTTTGACCATCTGCTGGAAAACAAAAATGCCTTGCTGGCTTTCTTGCATTTCCTTTTTTATTCAAAAGAAGGTTTGGAGAATCCGGTCAGGGAAGCATATGAAAAGAGGAAAAATACTGCAGTTGTTGTATATAGTCAGAGGATAATTTTTACTGAGTAATGCTGAGTCAGAAGAAGCTGCTATTTTCTCTGTAAATATGACAAGATTTTATTTTAGTTAAAAAGAAAGAATATATAGTCAAACAAGGGAGTTATTTCATCATAATCCTATTAGTGTATGTATGGTCTCAAATAAATATTGGCTTTAAGACTTAATTTCATGTAGCCATTTTCTGGAAAAGGAGAACACTGTAGCCTTTGAGGAAGAAAACTTATAAAGATATTTTGCAGTCTCCTCTTCTCTCTCCGTATCACCTGATTCCTCTGTCAACAAGCTCTTAATGCCACCAGGCTGCAACAAGGACAGAACAGGGAAAAAGAGGAGGAGATAGAGGTGGCTGGGGGCTTAGTCATGCAGCCTTGTGCTGGGCTCTCTGAAAACTGCCTTATGTGGGACTATTAGCCAAGTGACTCAGCTGTGAAATGTTGACTAGTGTGGTGACTGTGGGCATGTGTGGTAATTTCATTGAAAGGTAAGTGGTAATAATGTGTATTTTTATGTGACATGCTTTACAGAGATTCCTATTGTGTTTTTCATAGACTGCACTTCAGAGAGTTTGTTAGAATGTTATATAGGCAATTAAAAACACAATTAAGATGATGGACTGCAGGAAAAGAAAATAGTTAACAAGTAAATGCGTAATGAGTTAGAAGTATTTTTGGAAAATAGATACAAGGTGGGAGAGGGAATGAGTTTTGTCAGAGGAACGGAAGCATCCCTGTCAGTTATAAGGTGAATGGTAAAGGAGGAAGCATGAAGAACATAATTCAGAGGACAGTGGAGAAATAAGATTAGATGAGATCACTAGGGTAGTATGTAGGATTTGTTCCTTACTCTGGGTTTGATGAGTCATCTTTTCAGCAGAGTTGTTCTTGTACATTGTTATACAAGGCACCTTCTGATCTTAGTTCAAAGCTAGTATTCCAGAACGAGACATCTTCTGCCTAGATGCCAGTCACTGGACTCATGGTTTTCCAATTAGATGCCAAATTGTTGAGAAAATACAACAGTTAAATGAGGAAAGGACCTCACGTATGAAGAGTATGCTGTAAAAGAGAGAAATCCTGACTCGTACCTTGCATGTGACTGTGGGCCATGCACCTGGGCTGCTGGGCATGGCAGCTCCAGCACAAGTCTGGCCTACCAGGCTTCTGGAAAGGGGACCCAAGCAGCACACACTTCCTCATCCTGTAAGGAAGGGAACGGCTCAGATGTCCCCTGGTGTCAGCTTCCCAGTTGGAAGTGCATCTGGCTCCCCTTCCTTACAAGTAGCTGCAATAACTGTCTTGCTGACCTGCTTTGCAGGGGGATATTTGAAGAAAAATGCAGTGAAGATCTTGAGCTCCTCAAGTAGACCCAGATTACCCCATGGAAAGGAAATACACTCTGCCTATTCAATCTTAAAATTCCTTACTCTAGGTTATTACTGAAGCCAAGTTGGTACAGATTACACAAGGATTTTGGCTAAACATTGTAAACTGTGTAAATACAATGAGGTGTTTTCTGTCCATGTACTGGCAGGAGTGTTGCAGACAGGGCAGATGAGAACATAATGACATTATTTCCCAGCTGAGGCCATGAACCACAAACATGTTGAGCTGCAAGTGGCATCAGTGCTGTGGACTCTAAATGACATGATAACACAGCTTCTGAGAGAAGGAA
Source organism: Nothura maculosa (assembly GCA_032353885.1). Classification (NCBI taxonomy): domain Eukaryota; kingdom Metazoa; phylum Chordata; class Aves; order Tinamiformes; family Tinamidae; genus Nothura; species Nothura maculosa. The sequence goes on along the minus strand of JAUBOD010000058.1, from coordinate 610,886 downwards.
ATTGACTGTCCAAACCAGTAAACAGGCTCTTGCATGCTTTCATAACCTGGTTTCTGGTATGTCCTGCTGTCATGACTTTCTCTTGAGAGTAGTGTCGGGATAAACAAACATTTAAACAACTGGTTGAGAAGAGACAAAACTACAGAAGTGAGAAAGGCTTCCTCTCTAGTTGGAACTAAATGGAGCAGAGCCTTTCTCTGCCTGTAAGCTGCTTGAGCAGCACACAAATGGCTGCAAGGGCTGCACTGCGGTCAGGTTTGCTCTTTTGTAATTAAATATGAAGTGGACTGAAAGGAAAATGCATTTTTCTAATGAACTGTGGCAAGTTATATACATTGCAATAGCATATTATGCCTTGCCAAAACTCACAAGATTTAGTTTATCTCACCATTGTCAGGATCTGTTTTAAGATGATTTTTTCAGAGTTAACATAGAAGATTTAAGCTACACAGTACCTGCTTTTATGCATAAATATATGTGTATGTAAAAGGAGAAAAGGTGACACTTTAAAAATTGCTAAGATTTGGACTCTTGTGCTTGTTGCTTTTCACCTTCAGAAAAAAAACAAACCATGCTTCTGAAGTAGAATTATAGGCCTATATAAATGTGCATTTTCAAGGATTTTCCCTCCATGACTCCAAGACAGGAGGATTTGCAGGCAGAAGTAGGAACAAGATATCTGGGCTAGGAAAAAAGAAATCAAGGGAAATGCAGAAAAACTGTGTAATAGCAGGAGTTTATTTTGTTTAAAATGGAATGGTGAAACTCAGGAGGAAAATAGTGTTACACGCTAAATTCAGAGAAGGTTCTGGAGAGGAATTTAAAATTTCTCCATGTGATTTGCGTAGGAAAAGGGAAGAAGCCAAATCTTTGTAGGCAGAGTTGGTGAGCAGAGTTCTACTTGTGTCTGGGGTGCAGCGTTTGTTTAGCACCTGCTATAAAGCTAATGGAATAGAACTACAGCATCAGGAGACTGGGGATGTGTTCCCTGCTGCTGACATAAAATGTGAACTTGAACAATTCTTGTTTCTATCAGGGTTTGAATTTCCTAATACAAAACAAATGAGAATTACACTATTTGTTTTCCACAAAGCAGTGTCCTGAGGATTAACTCATAAATGTTTGAGCACTGCAGCTGCAAGAAGCAACTGGTGAGGCACATGATGCATAAACGTCATGCTGTTAGGGAGGGATGTCATGGGAGTGTGTAAGCGCAGTGAGCCTTAACAGCTCTACCTGGGGGAGCCGCTGTGCCCGAGTCACCAGGCACCTGCGGAGGAATTAAATCTGTCCAAATTTTTCTCATGGTAGCGTGTTTTGAAGAGAGTAAGTTCTCTAAGAGGTAATGAAGGTGGAGGGTTAGTTTTGTATGCTGTTCTTAAAGAACAAGCTGCTGAAGTCATCTGAAACTCTTGCCTACTTGGGTGAGAAAATATACTGAGGAGGAAGGGAAATTATTTTATTTTGAGGGTAGTTATAAAGAATAGGTAGAAGGGACAATCTCTGGTTGCTGGTGGTAGATTGAAAGTAAAGGCACAGAGCTATTTAGTTTCCTATCTCTATTTTCATATAAGGCCTTATTTTCAAGCAAGACCAGTAAAATGCTCAGAATTTACCAGTGAAAAACACCAGTGTGAACGTCAGAGTTCCTCCATATGCTAAATCTCCAGAACCGCTGTATGGATTCCTTAAGTCACAAATCATACCATGCATTTAGGGCTTATAGATCTAATTCTATTGTTGCCTCATCTTTTTTCCTTTGTGGCCAAGAAGGCCAAGGAGATCCTGGACTGCATTAAGAGTGTCTCCAGCAGGTTAAGGGAGGTGATCATGGCCCTTTACACTGCCCTGGTGAGGCCACACCTGGAGTACTGTGTCCAGTTCTGGGCGCCCCAGTACAAGAGGGATGTGGAGCTGCTGGAGATAGTCTAGCATAGGGGTACGAGGATGATCAGGGGCCTGGAACATCTGCCCTATGAGGAGAGGCCGAGAGAGCTGGGCCTGTTCAGCGTGAAGAAGAGAAGGCTGCGGGGGATGTGATCAGTGTCTATAATTACCTCAAGGGAGGGAGTCAGGAGGATGGGGCGACCTCCTTTCAGTGGTGGCCACTGGCAGGACTAGAGGAAACGGACACAAACTGAGGCACCAAAAGTTCCACAAGAACTTAAGGAAAAATTTCTTAACAGTGAGGGTGACAGAGCCCTGAGACAGACTGCCCAGGGATGTTGTGGAGTCTCCTTCTTTGGAGATCTTCAAAACCCACTTGGACACAATCTTGTTGTCCTCATGTTCTAGGTGACGCTGGGTATGCAGAAGGGTTGGATTAAATTATCTCTAGAGGGCCCTTCTAACATGAAGGTTTCTATGATTCTGCTGTGCGTGGTCTCCCAAGGCAGGCTGCTTTCCATGTGTAAATTGCAGATGGTTCTGGAGGGGCTTGCTCACCTCTTGCTACTGTAGTTTTGAGCCCTCTACTGTGGGTAGAGGTTGGAGACAGGAGCCCAGATTCAGAGGCTAGAGCTTCAAACTGAGATCTTGTTTCTGTAAAGCACATCAAATGATGATCTACTTATCATCATTTGATTAGAGTATATCTATGTTTAAGACAAAGCAGCTTTTCTCAGCCATCTCCAATATCACAACTAAACTTGACCTAAGTTTGAATGATTTGCTTGCTAGCACTGGGAAAAAAAAGGCATTTTCTGCTTTTGCTTTCTGTTTTGGCTTAAAGTTGGTTTCTGTGCAGAGGTAGGAATATTGTAGGACAGTTGCACTCAATTCCTTGCAAATGTTTCTGACTTGCCATATCCCAGTTCTTATGAATTTCTTTTTGTAAATGTACTTTTTTTTCCTCCCCCAACATCTTCCAATCAAGCTAGTGATTTGGCAAAGAAATAATTGATTTGAAATGTTTGGGCTCAGTCTCTTCTGTAAACGTGTTCCCTAAGAGTAACTGCTTTGCATAGCAGAACTGACCCATGACTAGCTTGTTTCTAATTGTTTGGAAGGTAACTTTGGTTTGTAAGTCTGAAAATTTTTGAACTTAAATTCATAATGGAGAACAAAATATATATTTTTTGTTAATTTAGGTTCATTAGTACTAATTAGGACTCTTTGTGCATTGTTGTTGCAGTTTTATGTTGTCATAAAAATCATCAGACTTGTACAGAATCACTCAATCATACCGCAATATAAAAACTCAGCAGCAGTGCATATAAATCTAATACACTACCAGTCAGTTGGGAGTGGAACTGGGAGGTCATGTTTTACTATTTGAGCTGCTTTTAGTCCAGAGCTAGTAAAACAAAACACATGCAGGAATTAAGGATGCAGAGGTTCAGTCCTTGCAGCCTGTGTGGTGAAGCCTGTGCTTTTTCTCTACAAAGCAGACCACTTCCATCTGTGTGTTTGTTGTGTATGTTTTGTCTTCAAATAGCCCAACCTTTAATTAGGCACATTTTTTTTCCCCAAAATCTGTGCATATAACTTAATTTAAATGTGTAGGATGTGTTTATGGATGGTCTTGTAAAATTTACTGCATAATAAAGGGGATCAGGCTTTTAGGTATTATTTGGTGTAACTGATTCAAGTCCTTGACCAGTATTTCCTTACTAAATCAGTCTTACTTAAAGTAATTATAAAACTAGCCTCTACAGTTGTTAAGTTTCTCTATGCTATTTCTACTAAAATTAGGATTATTAGTTCTGCAGACAGTCTAGAGTTTATTTTCGAGTTGTGTCTCACAAAATACCTTTCATCAATAGTCTTGAAAACATCTATATATTATTTCCTCTTATGGGACTTTGCATACTGAACTTAAAGTTAAGTTTAAAAAATATTTTTAAGAGTTATTTTTTCTACAGAAGAATGGCATAATATGGTTCTTTTTCATTTTTATCACCTATGAATTCAATAAATGTACTTTAAAAAAACCCTGGAATAGTTCTATTTATTGTCATCCTTCTGGTCTGAATCAAAAATCTGAAAAAAGAGCTGAATCCTTTTCCTCTCCCTCAGTATCGCCACCAGTAAAGGTGCTGGGAAGAAGGAGATGGACCACTCCTCAAGTTAGATTCTCATTTGCACCTTCCTTCCCTCTGTGGTCTGCAAGTGGATGGATCTTGGAGTACAAAGTGGTTGGTCACACAATTCGGATCTCTTTTTCTGGGTATGATAATTTTGAAGCAGAAAAACATGGTAGAAATCTATTGTTGTCTATAAATAAAGCTTTTTGCTCCTAAGAATGCATTTGGAGACATTCTTGACGAGAAAGCTGTCATTATAACGTGATTTCTTTTGAGTAACTTTTAGCTTAAAGAGAGGACAGTGTTACTCAAGGTGCAGTAGAGCATGTTACAGGATTTTGCTATATATATGAGAAATTAGCATAGTAAATGTAATAAATTATGCATATCTTAAGGGAAATTCAGAGTCAAGTTACAGAATTCATCTTGTAAAAGTGAGAGATGGTAGTTGCTGTTTCTGGGACACTCCAGCTTAAAAAATGGCATGGTTCCTAATCAGCTTTTGTGCATTATAAAACTATAATCCTTTGTATCTTGCCATTATTCTGCTTAGTGAAAGCTAAGAAAATGAAGAAACCAAAATCTCTGTAAAAGAATTGTATTAAAAATGGCTCTTCGACCCTAGATTGCAGCCCCAGATTTCTATCAGAGAGGAGGATGAGAGAGCAAGTAGCAGATTTCGGAGTGTTGATTCCCCTAAGGCTGTTTAGGATTTTTCCATTGCTGGTACCAAGGCACTGCTGTGTTTCTGGAAGGGCTGCTTGGCAGCGCTGCCTAACTCTGATACTCACAACAGTGTTCTGTTTCCTTCTCTTTTTGGACAGATTATCTGTCTCTCAGCAGGGCTATTCACTATGAATATGTAAATATGCAATATGAATATGTAAATATGGACAAAAACTCACCAAATCAATGATTTCTTATGACAGCTAAGGGCACTTAAAAATCTTAGTTGCGGAGTGATGGGTATGGATCTCAATTAATAGATAATTGAGGTAGCCTTCTTGAGTTATGTTTTGATGGGTTTGAGTTTCAATTCCTGTGGAATGCAGTACTTGGGAAGAGCTCAGTCTGGAGATGGGGCCCTGATTCTGTCATTAGAGGTCCATCTGTCTGTGCTGCCAGAGCTGAGAGTCTCGGTTCTGTTCCCTTTCCATGGTCTAGCATCAATTAGACTTAATATTGCTTACTTTTTTACTGCTGTTTCATATGAATTTAAATTATGTATTTCTTAATTATAACCTACCATGCCCAAGCATTTGGATGCAGTCTGTGAATTTCATGTCAATCTTTTTAGTGATACACAGTAAGCTAATGGTTGCTCTTCAGGTATATCTGGGATATATTTCTTCTTGCTGGTACTCTCCTCATTAATCTAGGTATAACAGAAAAGAGGCTGTGAAGCCTCTCTTCTGTGAATAACCCTTTTTTTTTTTGTATTTATAGTGGTTCCAAAGTTACCCACCTAAGCTATGCAAATTCAATATATGTTAAAGCAGAAAAGCTATTTTGCAGGTGAAAATAAATAGTTGCCATGCTGTGTTGGTGCTGATTTCCCCCCCACACACACACTAAGGGATTTCCCTTGAAGTTGGTATACTGACATGAGGTGTGGTCAACTAGGATGGAAAGTTATTTAAAAAGTAAAGTGTTGAAGCAAGACCAGCAGAGCCCAGCCCAAAGAATTCAAGGTTCAGAAAGGTGGGATCCAACCTGGAGCTTGCTCAATATATACATGTATATATGTTTATATTTTTTTTTCTGAATATTAGAAAGCAGATTCCCTCCCATTGTGTGGTGATATTCGTGGATATCAGTCTGTCAGCATCTCCAGGCTAGGCTTTGCTGTGGATTCAGTGTGGTTCGGAGGGCAGTAGTTATATAAAGCCGAGGGTGGTCGGGGTAGGAGTGTCCAAACTGAAGAACTACTGAGGGAAAAGGCAGCTTCTCTTCCCCGACTCTGCTAAGACTGTGGGATGAACAGTCCTGAGACGTAACAACATTCTTGTTTGCTTCCTGTAAAACTATTGAGTAATAGAAGGCTATTTTGAAGCAATAATTTTGAATTTTTAGAAGCTTTGTACAAAATTTTTTTTTTTTTTTTTTGAAATTCTCAAGGGAAAGCCTCAGACCATGAGTAAGAGAGCAGTACTTTCTGGTTGGTTTGGATGAGTGCTGGGCTGTGAGGAGAGGAAAAGATCTTACCGTATTGCTGTGTGTTTGCTTAGCACTCCTCCCTTAGGCAGCATATGGATTTGTTTTTGTTTCTAACCCGTGTACTTTCCTTTGTCTGGAATGATCGTGTGAAGCTGGAATCCTCAGCAGCCCTGGCTCGCCATTTGATTTCTGTTATCGAGCACGCTCTGCCTGATTTCTTTTTTGTGTATGTGCATGCGCACAAGAAATAGCAGATGGAAATTTTCCTCTTGGAGTTCTAATGTGAACGTGCCGTGCCCTGTCCCTCAGAGTGGCTTGTCAGAATCCCCAGGCTTTCAGAGTCACAGCTTAATTTGAGACAGATCAATGGAGAGATTATTAAATAACTGAGCTCTTCCATTTGAGGAGCTTCGCCTCTGAGGCACTTTTTGCTTTCACCTCTGACTTTGGCAACGCTAAAGCAATCAATATTGACTGAAAAACCAGAGGCAGGGAGAAAATATTTCTCTTCTAAGGGATGAGTGTGGAGTGATCTCTCCGCTGCAGTTGCTTGCTAGTGAGCAGGTAGAGGGTTTCCTGCTTTTTCATCTTGTGTACAGATCCTCCTGCTCCATAGGTGGATGAAACTTCCAACTCTGGCTTCTCCTTTAGATGGTTTAATCATTCTCCACTTAAAATGCTTTCTTCCAAGTGTCCCACCAGTGCCAACCCCACAGGCTCTTGCTAAAGAACCTAGCTCTGGAGATGAGAAGAAATTCCAACCTGTGCGTGTTTTGGCCTTGACTTCTCCTTTCAGACTGATGATAAACCAACCACCATCAGCTTTTACAGTCACTGCTGGCAGTTTCTAATGACCTGCCCCAGACTAACTGGAGCTCTAAGTGAAAAGCTGGGTTTCTGCGTAAGCCATCCGACTACTTCCTATGTTAAGGGTTACCTGTACAAGTAAGCATTTTGCTTTCATATGCACAGGTTTTCCTGCTTTTAACACAGATTTTTTTTCCTTAACTGAGAAGCGATGCACCAGTAAATGAAGGTTTTACAGATTCACTGAAGATACTGCAGTTTTGCAGTTTGTCTCTTCTAGTGCTTCCAGAAAGTCTGGTGCTGCTTTAAAAAAAAGCTTATATCCTGTCAGCAGTTATTTAATGTGAAGGTGTCCTGTATATTTTTTGTCTGCCTTTTCATTTCTCTATTTGAACTATAACTTGAAAAGTTAATTACTGAATAGCAAAAGGTAAAAATAAATTAAAATATTCAGAGTGCATGAGTTAGTTTTTATAGCATAGGTTAAAGGTTAAATTACTAGCCAACAAATAAAGATTTGTTGTTATACTGATAAAATCCTTCATAGATTTTCATCACAAGTGTCTACACCAATTTCATTTGTTTTTAGTCTGGGCATATCATCAAAATATGTCTGAAGGGGCCGGTACATTGAAATCTTGTTGTTTCATTCATGAAGCCTCTGCTTTGCCTTTTAGAGCTTAGGAGATAATTGAGAGATGCCATAGCCAACTAAGCATTCAAGTACTGGAAGCATTTCAGTTCTGCTAACGAGGAACTGCTGTTACTGCTGTTGGTTATTTTGGAGTGTATGATAGGGAGGAGCAAGGAGGCTCTGCTATTTTCCCTATTAATACATCGTGGTGAAGGGATTCCATTTTATTTCACCTTGCAGCATTATCCGTGGCCTATTGTAGTGAGTGTGAACCATCAACTTCACTGTGCTGGGGATCTGGCCCTTGGGAACAGTTTTGTTGGAGGCTGATGACACTAATCTTGCAATGAGAATGTAGCATGTGCTTAAAAAACAGTAGTAATGTGGGGGTTTTTTTTGAGATTTTCAGTAACTACTATTTTTTTTCTCAAAGGCATGGGAGAATTAGTGACCTATTTAGCAACATCATTTATAACAATGCTATTCTTAATCAGAAATATGTTGCATTACATATGTCTGCTGCAGTATAGTGATATAAGCTCTATAGTCTGTATAAGTGCTTCCCTACAGGTAGAACCATGAATGCTTAAATATTCGATTCAAGCTGTTGAGAGCTGCAGTCTCTCCCATCTCTTACTATTTGCAGTTATGTGAGTTTGGATGAACTGTTTGCTTAGCTATAAAACTCTTTGCATCTCTTTCCAGCAAAGCCTGGAGGTCTGGAGCTCTTCAGAGTGACAAAATTCTCCTTTCTCAAGTGTATAAATATTCAGTAGCACCGTGCTCTGCATGTGTGTGTTCGCGTTACCTGCAAGTGTTCTTTGTAACACACGCCAATAAAAGAACAGCCTGGCCTCTAACTTGCTGAAGGGCACTGCGAGGAGAGGAAGGAAGGACAGGCTTCTGAGTGAAAACCAGTTAGCTGTAACAATCTTGTTGATGGACCACTGGTTCTTACGTTGGCTGCAGTACGTGCTTTGTGCCCTGAGCCTTCTCGCAGGCCTGGTTAACCTTTAGCTGCAGTGCAGCAGGCACTTGAGGGAAGTTGTTAGAAAAAGAGCTTGCAATGCATTTGCTCTCTGCAGTTTTATGGTTGTGTCTTTACAAAAATAGCATATGAATCCAGCTACCTATGGTGTGTAGGATTAACAGCAATATCTGAGTAGTATTAACAGCAATAGTAGGTTACAGTAACTTCAGAATTTGTATATCGTTGAGTGTTACCTATGTAAGAAGCAGACTGTTTTTGCCTCTCTTCAAATGTCTCTCTTAATGTTTTACATTTTGATTGACAAAAAAGAGTGTATTAGCTCTTCCACTTGCTTGAATGTTTTCTAGGGAATGAAAAAGAACTGAGCTTTGATGTGTTGTGAATAGGCTGATGTGAGCTTGGGGGATTAGGGTCTGAGTTGCTGGGCTCACCATCTGGGAGAATAATTTAATTTATTTTCTTTTTCATAAAGGAACTGTGAAAGGCCCTGGGGTCAGTGCAGCTTGACAGAAGTATTCACTGGGAGTCCAACTGAATGAACCTTTGGAATTCTAGTTCTATTTACACACTGTTTCAAAACAAATTTAATGGAGTCCAGAGTTTCAAGACACAAATATCAGATGATAATTTTAAGTGTCTAAGATTTATACATCAACTTTTGTCCCAATATGATTCTGCTTTTTAGAGCTCTATATACTGGCTTCTAGTCAATACAAGTTTTCAGGAGAGGTCCTTCGGTGTCTGGTCCTCCTTGCTTCTCAGTGTGTTTGAATGACTCAAGGCCAGCAATCCCATCCAAACATGTCAACACTCAAGATTTAACTCTTTTCCTTCAGTTAAATTATAGGGAGAGGCAATGTTCAGCGCTCAGCAAAAGTTCTTTCCTGAAGTTGATTAAAACTGCTTAGTATCTGGGTCAAAACTGAAGATATAAGTCCATGCAACACAGTAGTAACTAATACAGTTTCCCAGATAACGCGCAAAAGTTCCTGAATGGAAAGCAACAAAGGCAAGATGTTCAGTCCTTTGTGTTGCCAGTTTTGTCAGGTGTCCCCTGCCTTTACCAGAGAGGTAGAGGCCTGACTTGTGCAACCAGCGTGTGCATGTAAGGAAACATCTCTGTAAAACAGAGCAGGCAGCTGGGAACGCTTGAGTGGAGCAGGGTCAGAGCTGTATTTGCAGAGCAAGGCCGCGACACGCACTCACCATGGCCATGACCGTGTGGTGGTGGGTGGAGGCGCAGGATGGCGGTGCCGCCGGCTCACCGAGATCACCCAGCCCCCTCACAGCTCGCCCGCACACAGGGCTGCGGTGGGGCCGCCACAGGCCCGCTTGGGTTCACCCACCCTCCTGCAGTTGCTGTTTGGACTCTTGCGTTTCCTAACACAGGTTCAAAACAGCAGAGGAAGTTGCTAGTGCTCCCTGGGCCTGTCATGCATGTGCTGTGGAGCTGCCTTTGTGTGGCCAAAACTCTGCTTTAGTGAAGCGCAGAAGAGCCATCCCACTTACTAACTGCATATCAGAAAAACATAGGCAGTGGTGTTCTTATGCGTCTTGCAATATCAGTGGAATCCAAAGGTATCATCTCTCTCTAATTTTTAATTATTACTGCAGAAAGAGAGCTG
>JAUBOD010000058.1:584170-596925 GCA_032353885.1 Nothura maculosa | reverse complement strand
GCAGCTCTTGCCAAGAAACTGTCGCAAAGGTATTTAGCCAAAGCAACCGCATAGGAAACATTCCTGTTGTACTGGAGCGCCTGGTGTAACTAATTGGGCTTGTACAACAGGAGGATAAAGATAAATAAAGCTGCATATATGTAGTGTTTAGGTAAAGTGCATAATGTTTTGCATCATAATTATAATCCTTTTGGATGATAGTCATCTTTAGAAAGCACCATTAAAAAAAAAAAAGAAAAAATAAAAGCAGTAAATAAGCAAATGCTGGAAATGTAATCCAGTATGAGACATTCTCCCAGGCGCAGTGTTAGCCATGTGAGGCAGTGTCATGCTGGGGCTCTGCTGCTAGTACCCAAAGTATGATTTTTTTCTTGTGGTTTTTTTTTTAATATGCATGTGTGCACATGCTTATGCTCTGAGTAGTGTTTACTTCTTTTCAGTTTTGCCAGTCATACGTATGTGTGTGCGCACACACACAAACACACCTTGCAACAAAACCTGTCCCTGTGTTGGAGAACAGTGCTGTGTGTGTTGGGTTATGCTGTCTGTCTGCATGTCCTCTCACTCCAGTGAAGGAGAGTACTGGTTTCCTTTGCAAGAAAAACTCTTGCCCCTTCAACCCAGCATATATTTTCTGGGAAGTAACTGGATGGGAGGAAAAGTTCTGGAGAGCATCTGGAAGCACTGGAAGCTGTTTCCAGCCAGGGCTGTGTGGCTACGGAGCACAGCACAGCCTCCAGCCCAAGGACAGTCATTTAATGAAAGGAATCAAAACTGAGGCAGAAGGAAGGGAAATGCAGCATGACAGAGTCAACCTGTCAACAGCACTGGTTGTTGGGACACCAGCTAGGGCCTCGGATACATTCTCATTGTACCAAGTGGATTAGTGCAGAAAGTTTCAGCTCTCTTATCTGTTTTTCCCTCTGGTAAATAAATCAGTGCTAAATTGCATATGATTTCTCTTCCCCGATCTTGTCCGTGGACTACGTATTCTTCCAGGCATGCAAGTGTTTTTGTGTTTTCTTTAATTTGGAAAGTCTCTCTGTTCAGGAATGCTGCTTGGCACAGGAAGCACAGTAATAGTTGAGTGATTGAAGTGCTATCCTTACACAGAGAATTAATATAAATGCTGTTTTGTTTAACACTTTGTGGTCTTTATCTCTTGTTTGAGATTATGAATATAAAGCAAGTGAATAGTAAGGTAATACACATAAGTGATTTCTCAAAGGGCAGAACAAAGAAGTATGTGAGCTTGTAAATTTAAAGTTTTAAATTACAAAATGATAATGCTGTTTTCTTTCAAAGTACTAGAACATTTTGTTCCTATAGCCTTTTAATAGTGTGTTGGCCAATATTGCACGTCCAACGGTAGAATTATAAGCACAAAGAAATGAAATAAGATTTAAATTGTTGATTTAGGGGAGGAAAAAGAGTTTTGTTTTGTATGTACACACAGAGCTGATTTTAGTTCATCTCTGTCAACACTAGTTCAGTGAAATGGTAACTCCCTTTCCTTAGCTCCTATATTAATATATGTAGCTAGTAGTGTAAATTCAAAGCTGCTTGAGATAATAGTTAAGCTACAGTAAAAAATAATCTTGAAAAAATCAGATGCCAAAAAAAATCCAAGGCTGCCTAGTAGTATAGACAAAATTTAGCTTATAAACTCAATAGAGGAAGATTTATAACATTCCATATCCATTCAAAAAAAAAAAAAAAAAAAAGACTGGTAAAAAGTGTGATTTCCAGAGTCTCATTATATATAAATATAAAAAAATTGGTTTGTATGTGTCTAGATGAGATTGTTGCCCGTTTTTATACCCACGTGCAGAGGGCTAGCAGGCAGTAAGGCTCAGGTTTGCATCTGATACCCATTCTGTGTTCAGCTGCACAGCCCAGGGATTGGGATCTGCCAAGTGTGGATTTGGGTGGAACCTGGGTGGGTTCTGCTCAATTGCTGTGAGCAGCTCAGATTTGTTGCCTTCCAGAGCTCTCACTTTGTATGTGGAAAAGCAGCTATGGCAGTGGTCCAACATGCACCTCATCATGGAAGACCAGTTCTCTAAGTCTTGTGTTTTGTTCATGTCTTCTGTGGTACCGCTCAAAACTGTCCCGCTGTGCAAACCTGCCCTCTTTCCACGTTCACATGAGAAACAGGGCTTTTCCAGCAAAGTCTCAAATATTTGAGAAAAACATCTTAGCTGATAGATGCCTCCTACATATTGAGCTGTAAGACAACTTTCAAGGAGACCTTCCTGCATATAACAGATGAAAACTAATGTTTCATTTTTTAACACTTGTGCTCTTCATGGATGTTCTTACCCCTTGGATGTTTGATGACTGAGCTCTTAATATGCAGCCTCAGCCAAATTGCCATGTGTGTTACCAGACTCTTGAGCAGTAATTTAGAGCTTTCTTTGAATGCCTGGAGGTTGGCAGTACGCTGTGTATTGCATGAATTCTGAGAAAATGAATCCCTGGCTTTCTCTAGGGAAGCTGTGGTGTTTGCTTGTGGGCTGTGGTATGGTGAACCTTTTAAAGTAGCAGCGTTTGCCTCCCTTGTCTTATAGGGGCTGCTGATGTGTCCTCGAAACCAAGCTCCCAGCTCAGCAAACGCAACGTACTCCCCGGGATGTCCTGCTGCCACATCCAGGGCTCTGCGGGCACGTGGCGCTCGGTCTGGTCAGACGGGAAATGCTGAACGGATCCAGCATGAATGTTAGAGGTTTTGTTCCTATCTTGGCCCTCTGTCTTCTGTCACCTGGCTGAATCCAGTTCCTCCTACCAGTTCCTCTATGTGAGCTCTGCTTAGTTCTAGTTGTAGACTGAGGATGTGCAAAACATACAGGGCACATACGTTTTCACATGTGTATTTGTGCAGCACATTTTCCCAGAGTAAACCAGAGCATTCCTAAAGTAGTGAACACTTGGATGTTAGGGAGTCAAAATACTAAAAATGATTGCCTAAAGGAATTTTTGTCTGTGCATATCAGAAGAGCTGGAGTGTGGTATGGTGATTTCTTTCATTGTTTGTTTTATTCTTCAGTTTTTAGTAATCCTTTGACTCCTGGATGTGTTTCTGGCTTTATCCAGGAGCAGAACCTGCAGGCAGCTTGTAGTTCATCATGGGTAGCGCAGCAGCCATCACCAAGAAGCTGCAGAAAGAGGCTAATATGTATTAAGTTCTGTCCTGCCAGGTCCCCGTTAGGGCTGGTTTGTGTACATTGGCTAAGGTTCATCTTTACCTTATCGGTCACTCAGATAATGCGACTAGCTATTTGAGCCAAAGACGATGAGAATTGATGGGTTCCTGTGTCAGAACTGAAAAATAAGCTTTAACAAAACAGAACTGAGCAAGCAGCAGTTGGCTGTATGAAATATAATGGCCACTTACATAGTGGGTCAGTTCAAGACAGTATACTTCTGCTCATGAAAAATAAAAAGGTACAAAATATGTTATTTCATTGTTCATTTTGCTTGCTTCTCCTCCCTCACCATCTCCTTTATTGCAGTGGATCCATAAAGTCTCAGCAAAATCTGGCGAGTGATGTGCCTGTCTTTTGGGAAGTGAGCTGTTTTACTCGTATTGCTCCCCAGAACAGCAGCTGAGAACAGTGGGGAATCAAGTGCTGACGTTTTTGTTGGCTTTGCACTGAACAACAGGAGAACAGCTTATTTGCAATGGAATTCATGCCAGGTAGTCAAGACACAGAGATCAGCCTGGCTCAGCAAGAGCACAGGAGCAGGGCTGGGAGAAGAGGTGAGTCCTGAATCGGGGCGCCCTTGTGCACCCCGAGCGGTGGCAGCGCCCATGGCCTGCGGGCCCCGGTGTCCTGCCCGCCCTGTGCAGGCCAGCACGGGGCCCTGGGGACTGTCCACAAAGCAAGAAAGTCCTTGCATACCCCTGCAGAGCTCCTGTGGAACTGCTGCACTTCGCTCCTGTTGGTCTGTGAGCACTAACAGGGGTAATCGTCCTCCATCGTTTTACATTCCTTTAGTAATTCTTGCACTGCTTTAAAGCCTCTCACAATATAGAGGATTTTTTTTTTTTGTGAGCTGAGATCTAAGTCTTTGATATCTGAGATCTAAGTCCCAGCCATTTTAGACTGAATTTCTTTATTGTCTACAAGATAGTACTGTCTGTGAAGCTACAAAATTGTTTTATTTAAAATCTTATTCCGGTGCTTGACTTGCTGGCATATAAGAATTGGTGACTTGATTCTGCGCATTTGTCTGCTGTTTGAAATAAGGATTCATTTTAGTGGGTCTTCTGTTTATTCTCCTTAGTTTATAGTATGTTCCATTTATCTAGCGTAGAGACAAAAACTGAAAGGAGGACACGTGTGCCCTTAACTTTGGACAGTTGAGTTATGATATTCAGAAATACCAAGTTGGCACATGGTGTCTAATTGTATCTGCCTCCTGTTATTTAAGTGCCAAGGTGAAGTGTGAAAGGCTACAGGAGATGAAGCTTGAAGTAAAATGAGTGAGGAATAAACTGAAACTATCATGCACCTTTTTTCCTGATGAACTTGATACAAGATGAAGTACATTAAATGAAGCCAGAATGACTGTCCGGGGACATTGCTGAAACAAGTAAGCTAGATATTTTCTAAAAAAAAAACCCACATCACTGTATGTTGTCCAGTCTCACTGAGATATCACAATGTATCCAAAGCAATGTATTGATGTTTCACTGAAAGCTGATTTTATTTAAATTTTAGTTTCTTATCCAGATTTAGCTAACATCTTAATGAGTGATGAATATTAAGTGTTATTAACATACTAGTTAAGTCAAACTAAAAAGATGGCAAGCCCGTTAACTTTTGTTATTTGGCTGCCTTTGCCTTCTAAGCTT
Source organism: Nothura maculosa (assembly GCA_032353885.1). Taxonomy (NCBI): domain Eukaryota; kingdom Metazoa; phylum Chordata; class Aves; order Tinamiformes; family Tinamidae; genus Nothura; species Nothura maculosa. The sequence goes on along the minus strand of JAUBOD010000058.1, from coordinate 592,067 downwards.
CATTGGCCAACGAAATGTAATGGATTCTGACCTGGACTGTTCATTTCTGATATAGATGCTGGTCCTTCACACTGGTAAATTATCTTGCATCTTGATCTGTAACATTTGAGAATATTGAAAGGAGTGATTTTCCCCCTTGCATTCCCTCCTCACTTCTCCTTCCTCACGTTTTTCCCAGGCTCCATGCTGGCTAGACCTTGGAGCTGCTAGGAGAACATAAAAAAGCAGGAATGGCTTCTGGAGCGAAGTGTAGGCAGTAAATGATTGGAAATCATAATAGCATTCTTGGCATCCACTTGGCAATTTTATATAATCAGATGCCTCCTTTTAGTTAGTGGTTTGTTAAATCACTGGTTTATAGATTTTTAAATGATTCACTCTGTCTCTGGGCAGCTCTAGGGTTTGGTCTAAGGCTCAGTGTTATTGTCCTGCAATTGCAGTTGATGACCTGGAAGGCATACTGCCTCCTCCCTCCCTCCCTGTGTGTTTTAACCTTTTATCTTGTAGAAGTTATGAGAGAAAGGGTAAAATTAGGTTTGTGCAAGAACAGGCAAATGTTAGGCAATTAAGTTGTAACTAAGAACCCTAAAATGCAGTCAGTCTGACAGCTTGTTCATCCTGATGGGCAGTGCCAGCCCTGGCTTACACAGTGGTTTTTGACACTGTGCACATACCCGAGAATGAGGCATTGGATTACTTGGTGCATAGGGGATGGTTTAACCAAGCTCAGCTCAGCATCTTAACTACTACTCATTTTTCTTGAATCCGCTTTGGTAATTACCTCAAAGCCACCTGTAAGTGACAGAATGTGTGTGTGTGTACAAATATGAAGTTGTCACAATCTTTCTGTCTTTATAGCACTCTACAGGAGTAAGTTTGTCTTTTGGAGGGAAAATGGTTAACATTTGAAGTAGTAAAATTTAATGTATTATAATCTCTTTATTTACAGTATCTTCCTATTTAGTTAGATGTCTGTTTTTATATGCATTGTTAATAGAAAAAAAACAATATATTTAATTTCCATCTATAGTAAACAGTCTTCAAAATAATCTGATCTTGAAAACAGGAAAGCTGCAAACTGTAGTCAGCAACCAATACATTCCTCTGAGGAAAGAGTTGGACTGATATTTTGGGGTGTTTCTCATGGTCTGGGAGCACATCTTGCTTAGTGTGTGGTAATTTTATGTAAGGCCTTTGCTAGGAGAAAGAGCTTAAGTTTATTATGTTTCCACAATAAACTGTACAGAAAGATTTCTCTTTTTAATTTCATTAGCTTCATCAAAATTGTGAAGAACTTTACCTGTGGATTCATATCTTGTCTTGCAGCATCCCATGGCTGTTCTTCAGTGGGCTCTGCATCTTGTTGATCTACCTGTGAGGTTATCCTAGGAAATCGGAAAGCCTTCGGTGATCGGTTCCAGGCAGCTCCTTTCTGTAGGATTGAGGGGTGGATGATGGGGTCCTGCTGCAGCAGAACGGGTGGATTTGGCACCGTGTGTCCAAGCATGCGAGTGCAGCAGCTACCCCAATGCTTGGCACTATTAGGGAAAAAGCAGTAGTCCTGGATAGATAGAATGCGTGTGTACGCAGGCACAAGATTCTCGTCATGCTCTCTTGGCAGCTGTCGTGTTACGCACTTTGAGCAGTGCCTATGCTGAAATCCACTATATTGAACCTTCTCTGAATAAGAGTACAGTGCGACCCGCTTCTGCTCAATATCCAACCTACTAATTACCTACAAAAATCCAGATGTGGAGCCTGCTGTCCAAACTGTTGCAGTTCACCAGAAGTAAATCTCCGTAGTGAGGAGGAAATGATTGGGAAAACATTATTTCAAAGCTAGGTGCTTAAGGGGAACTTGAGGTGCTTGATTCTTGATGGAAAGAAAAATACAATTTGGATGAACGAAATATGTGGCTATGCAAGTGACACGTGGATGAACATAAACGGTGAGGAGGATACGGAAATTATAAAAATAGAAGAAAAAAAGCCCTGTATCTGAGTGTGAAGTCAACTGTTGCCTTGTGAAGGTGATCAGTATTACATAGGATAGCAAATTTCCATGAAATTGGCTTCATTACATAAATTTTAAGATATTTGGCTATGTTTGCTGTAAACTTAATAGGTATTGAATTGGGCTAAATATCAAATAAAGTTTGGATAGTTGTGAGAAATAGTCAATCGTGTCCATGCCCAACACTTCTTCAAATACAGTTTTTCTAGTGATATTTCAAAACATGCACTAATGTCAGACCCCAGGGAGAAGTGACACGTGAGAATGTGACGTGATTCAGTAATCAACCTTTAGTATAGGAATCACTTTCCATAGATTTTGTTGGGAAGTGCTTTAATTCTGGAATCTGTTGGACCTTGATCAAACCTTTTATGAATTGCATTGGCTTTTGATTTTCTAATTTGGCAGTCTTTTTATAGAAATTGGAGAAAAGCAGCAGAATAAAATGTCAGTGACTTCTTTTGCATATGTAAATGTCTTAGTCGTGTGTTTTCACTTGACATTTTCAAGTTCTGGTACCAGTCTTAATAGGTGAAACTTTTGTTAGTACAAAGGCAGGCAGAGTGCACAACTTCCATTTATAGGCCAAAAATTTTAGTGAATTGAAATTTTCCAGTCCAAAACACTGAATTATGCTCATACAGTAGTTAAATTGAAAATCTGCTTTAATGCAGGCAGCACCCCAGTGTTTCCCTATGTTAAACTTGCTTAGACTTCTTCCTTTCTTTTCCTGTTGTACAGGAGAGCAATAGCAATAATAATTCCTTCATCTTTTTGTTAAACCCCTTTTCAGAGAAGTGTTACTTTTTTTTACAGCTCCACCTGTGAACAGATAAGAAAGAAACGCTTGCCAGATCGTTGGTCTATTACTTGTCATCTGCTCTATCAAGGGAAGGATTTGAATTTATTTTTCTGCTCATCATACATTGAAGCTTACATCATGACATTTCACTCAATTTTGTGCTTGGTTGTGCTTTTTCTGTAAGAAATGATTGCATCTGGTATGCAGCTTTCCTTACAGGTGTGAAATCCTACATTTGCTCATTGGATTGGTATGAAGTAACCCCCCCCCTTGCCAACTTGGAGTTTAAGGGGAATTGTTCAATGCTCCTTCATAGTAGTGCTATTCCGTCTGAATGCCATGTGCTCTTATATAAGCTTTGTATTATCTATGTTAGTATTAGTCATTGATCTCTGGTTTAATGTATGTAGTCCCATCCTGTCTTTATACCTGGAGTTTTGTAGAGCTGCTCCCTTGCTTCCTTTAAGACTTAGCAGGCTTCTGTATCATACACTTCTGTTTGCTTTGCATCTCACAGAATAGGTCCTCATCATTCCCAAACTGCAAGCAGCAAGGAAGAGAAGGGATAGATCTGCCCATCACTCAGATCTTTTGGCTATGAGCAGAAGTGGCATTGCTGGACTTGGCCAGAACAGGCCAGGTAGATCCTAGATCCCAGTGGGAGCAGTATTGGAATTGATGCCTTTGCTCCCTGGCCTGTGGAAGAAATACTGTGCCATCTCTAGAGCTGCAAATTCATATAAAACGTCCTGTGCTACAATTCTACCTAAATGCTGTAAGATCTGCAGGTGCTCAGTGCCACTGTGAAGCTTCCTGTGCTTCAGCCTGTGCTAATTCCCTGCTGCAAGGAGAGAGAAAGCAGTAGTAGTAACCAGACAGACAGACAGACTGCCACATCCCTCCTGAGTGAGACTGGTGCATCCAAATGACTGAGGAAGGGCAAAGCTTTGTTTTGTCCTGCCTGGTTTCCATGGGATCTGTAAGTGCATCAAGGTGTGCCTTAAGGACTGTCTGCAGTTCTGAGTCATGCAGGTATTGTTAATATGTCTTTTCTAAGAAGTGCCTGCAATTTGCACAGAGTGAATTTCTGCACTGTTTTCTTATACACAGTAGAGATAGACTGTAATTTTTTTTATTCATCTCAGGTTAATTAAAATTTATAATTCCCTGCAGAGAGGTAATAGTCTTGTCCTAAAATTAACTTTGAAAACTGAAAAGATGCATTTGAAATTTGACTGAAAGACCTAAACAGAAGTTCTTTCCACATATAAGAATCTATTGAGACCTTGAAACACAGCTGGTTGGAACACTTTCACACAAAGCTTTCCCACTGAGAAAGTAGCTTTGTGGAAACTTGAACGTCTAGCTTAAATTGTAAAGTGATTATTTTCTATGAGCAAGGAAAAATTTTAGTGTTATCTAATATGAAGAGGTATCTTAAAATATATATTAATATATAGTAATACTAGTTAGATATTTAATCAGTCAGACCCAAGTGAAGCATAAAGATACAATATATAATCAATTTCTTCATTATTTTATATATGAAATTTTCAAGAAATTTTCTCATTCTGATTGCTAACAGATGACCAAAATTGTCTCCAGAATGAGAATGCAGTTTTCCAGCTCAGTCTTGTTTATACAAGTTGGTGTGAGTAGAAGGATGGAATCATAACTTTTTTGGCACTTTAATAAGTTAATGCCGGCATTTTTAGGCACGGTTTGTGAAGTGTCGTTGCAGGGGAAGGTCCTGGCTCCAGGGGCTGTATGTAGGGCCAGTAAAAGATGCATCCTTTGTGATTTCTGTTGTGTAGCTTGGTGCTGAATCAAGTCCTGGCACAGCAGAAAGTGCTTGACTATTTAGGCAGTGATTGTGCTTAAATAACCATTCCTTACCCCTTCTGAAAAAAAAAAAAAGGATATTGGGCAAATTATTGTTTGTGCGACTGAATAGTTTTGTCTGCTTACAGCAAATCCAGTTCCCCACGTCTCTGTTTTCCAGCTCCAGCGCTGCAGGGATTGCACTGGTGTCGTGAAGCCACAGTGCCAAGTGGCATTTCGAGCTCCTCACTGAGCCAGGCTTTCTGCTCTGGACTGCTTAGGACATGATGTGCACAAGCTCTCCTCGAGCAATCCTTATAGCACAAGAGAAAATGCAGGCATTGCTAGAACAATAAGCTGGTTTTGTAAATTTAACAAGGATATTGGCCGCTCATGCATTTTTTTTTTGTGAGCATTATGATATGTGATTTTTCTATTTGTTTTTTTTTTAATGAAAGTAGCAGCATCTTATTTTAAGATGAATATGAGAGCAGCTCAGATTTTATTAAAAACAAATAACTAGGGACATGCATACTCAGGAAGGAAAACAGGAAAATGACCCAAAATATGTCTTGCCTACTAAGAAATTTCTTAAAATCTTCTGTGATGTTCAAGCTGTATGCTGGAGAGCATCAGTGCAGCTCAGGCCTGTGGCTAGCTGCGAGATGGCCGTTTTAGGCAATGCAAGGAAGGAGAGAGATCAAGAAAAACTGGACAGGGAGCTGCAGATGGCTGGGTGTTTGGGGGACGGCACCTGCAGTGCTTGGAGGACACACGTGTCCCCTGCAGATGGGCGGTGGGTTGGATGTGATGGGGAGCTGCTGGGGAGCCAGTCTGTGCCTGCAGTTAGTGGTGACCTAGCGCGAGTGCTTGCACGTTGCAGCGTTTGCTCCAGCTCTCATGTGCATCCAAACTGAGCGAGTCTTAGCTGCGAGGGAGATGCCGGAATCATGCTTTTGGAGCAGGTGATCCAGGCCCACAGCATCTATCTTGCCCTGAAAGCTTAGGGCTTTTGCATGTTGCAGGTATTGGACTATATTTTCTTCATTTTGTTCCAAAAGGAATTTTAGTGTAGGAGCATGAAGGACGTATCTACATGCCACATGGCTTTGTTTCACTGACTTCATGTCATTTCCCCCCAAATGCTATCATATCAGCACTAAAGAGCTTTTCCTTTAAGCAATCTGTGCCCGCGTGCGTGCGTGGTGAAGCGAGCGCTGCTCTGGGTTCCCTGCAGCCTGGGCTTAGGGAAGCTTGTCTGCTCACAGTTCAAATCTCTTGTGAACAGATGGTTCTTAAGGGCAGCTGATTTCGAAGAAAGGAGAAAAACAAGAATGTATCTCTTGCAGTCTCAAAAAAAGATTTTTTCCTTTCCAATGCTAGTCCCATTGCATGTGAAAAACATTAGAGAAACAATACCAGGCCTTTCACATAACTCTGTCTGTGTCCTTGGTGGGCATGCATGGAACACAACCTGTATTTCTTGTACTTCTCCTGACAAGATTTGTGCTGCTCTTATATAAAGCAAGCAATATAATCAATTCCTCAGGTTGCCTTGTAAATGAAATAACATTTTAAAAAACTTGTGTAAGGAAATAAACCTTGTACCAGGATGGATGCAAGCTGACAGAGGAGCTGTGTGGGGCTGCTGCCTGGCCGTGCCTTCGCACGCTAACGTACCCGACTGTCCTGCGTTCAGAGGGATGAATCCACACGAGCACTGCCGTGCTGCGCGGCTGGGAGGATTCACCTGCGCGTGAACCCGGGGAAGCTGCACAAAGCTTTCAGGGAAAGGTGCAGAGTTATAAATATTTTAAGCCTTACTCTGAGCAGGGAAAAGTGTGACATATGTTTTACATTTCAGTGCCTGCTCCAGTGCCATTATTTTAGAACCTGTCGCCTCTCGTAGGCTGTGCACTCACAGACAAATGCCATCGCTTCAAAACCAATAGCTAAGCTGCCTCTTTTCATACCGTTGCTTTCAGTTCCAGCTGACAGTTAGAAATGTTTGTTGTTTTTTTTCTCTCCACCCTGTTCTAAGTGATCTGACCTAAAAAGACTGTAGAATACAGCTGAGCTTGAAATGCAAACATTTCCCTGGAAACTTGGAGCAGAGTGGGGCACAGTGAAGTGTAAAAGGAGGATCTTGGTGTTTGCGTGGTAAAGCCGTCCATAGACCCAGCCATTCTATACATTGTCTTTTCATACTGTGCAGCAGGAATTCAGAATTTAAAATACTTGTGGCTTTGGACTGCCCTATGAGAGATTGTGAATTGATTGTCTGGATCTTTGTAAATATTTAGGCAATGGTTAATTTTCAATTGTAGCATTAAATAACACATTTTTGTGCAAAATGAAGAGGAAATGGTACAGTTTTGTCCACTTCATAGCCTCTTTCAAGAGAAGTGATCACAATTAAGTACTTGTAAGTAATTATACTTTTAAATAATGTCTAAAACATTAAAAACAAAAGATCTGTTACTCAGGCCGTTAACATTTTAAAGCAGAAACCTGTTTGTTTTTGAGCCTTGCCACAAGAATGTTTTTGGATGCCATTGATACAGCTCATGTTCAACTGTGCTCTTGGAGCTCATGTAAGTATCTCCTGGCTTCACAGTAAGGGCTGATTGGGGAAATACCATCCCACTGGGAATCTGAGATGTGGCTAGATAAACACAAGCCTCGAGCTGTTCACGTAAAGCTAAGTGGTGCCTTGGGGTACTGAAACAAACTACTTGTTCTTTGAGATCTTCAGCAACTCTGTTGTTGATTCTGGGTTGGGCTCCTTTTTTCTTTAGTCTATGTTACCGAATTCTTTAATGCTTAATTGTCTTTGTGAAAGAAAAAAGATAGTTTATCAGTTAATTGCTCACAAGGTAGGAACTACTGGGTGAAATGCAGAGCTTGCGTTATGCACGATGGCAGAATGAGCCATTCAAGTGGTTCTTTCCAACTTCCGTAAGTACAAGTTTTATATTAGTTAAAATTCATGATGCTTCATATAGAGCTATGTGTGCCTAAACTCCTGCAAGGCAAAAAGAAGATTTATTGAGCATATCAAAACTGTTGAAGGTTTATTTGTTGTGAAATAATTATTTCCTTTGGAAGCTGCTTTTTTTTCCTAGACTGTCAATGAAATTGGAACTTGAGTGTTGTTGCCTTAGTGTAACAGCCAGATAAGCGATACACCAAGCTGAGGAGTACGTCCAGCATTTCATTTACCACATATATGGCAATAACATGGAAAAAGAGCATTTTAA
>JAUBOD010000058.1:555887-571467 GCA_032353885.1 Nothura maculosa | reverse complement strand
GGGATGTACATAATAGCACATGAGGTCATGTAATGGAGAGTACAGAAAAAAGTCCTTAAGTGTCAAAAATAAAAGAATTACCGAAAAACAGAGGGAGGCGTTGTGCAAATTCACACACTCTATATATGTCTACATGTTTATATATAGGTATGTAATGCCATATTTGTGGCTTTCCACTTTCTGGGAAAGCAGTAAGGACCAGTAATATTTTTACAAGATTGGTGACTGTGGCAACATTATGGAATTGGTAGAAATGGAGGAAAGTGTATCTAGTCGCTGATTCCTTCAAAGTTTCTATTAAAGTATAGTAGATTATTGTAACAACAACAAAAGATTCAGTTAAAGTATTGACATTAAATAAAGCCAGATGTACTTAAGTAGCAAAATATTCAGAAGAAATGACTTAACATATAAACTATGTGCGGATTAATGTAATTCCCTGTTCCTCCCCCTACTCAAATCTCTCCTCCTCTCAAAGAAACCCCAAATCAAAACAAAGCAGAAGAGGGGAAAAAAATCACCAACCATAAAACCAAAGAATCTGCGAGTTGCAGCCAAGCCAATCACCGTAAGGCAATTTGCTAATGGTTTTGGCAGAACTGATCCTGTTCAGCTTGTCTTCCTGCCGTGCTAGCAAGTGAGCTTTTCATCCATATGTGAAATGTTTTATTTTCTCTAACAACATTTAAATGTTTTCTTATTTTCTCTGAAATATGAAGAATGATCATAATTTCACTGCTACAGAACAGAAAAAGTTGCTTTAGAAGCAATGGAATGTTTATAGTTGATTTTATGAAATCTGTTGTTATCTCACATCTGAATGCGAGTTGGAAACAGTTTGGATCCTTTCCAAGCTCTCAGAACATGTTTCACATACCAGATTACATGTTTTTACTAGTTGTATAAAACTAGGTGAAGAAAACCAAAAAGTAATTATGAAAATGCCCTTGATATTGGCAGTGATTAAGGAAACCTCAGTGCACTACCACTTGCATGTTTCACAGTAAAGAGGAGGAGAAAGTGCAAAACTTTTCGATGTCAGAAATATTTACACATTGATATGTCACAATTCTAGTTACATTGAACTGTTCAAATTACATTTGGGCAGTGGAGAATGTGACCTCTGTTGTAATTCATTAGGCCTGCAGAGAACTTCATGTATGTTTAATATCCGGAGCTTGACATGATGGCTCCCAGATGCTCAGGAGAAAACACCCTGCAGACGACGTTAGAAAAAAGAATAGAACACAAAAAGAAATCCGTTTCAGATTTATGTTTTGAAACTTCTAGTTTACTTCAGTTAATTAAATTACACGTCAAGAAAGGTAGCTCATTGCAAAGTACATATACATCCCAAGACATTCCAACAAGTATGCTGGAAGTATATGCATGTTCTTCAAGAGAAGAAGGGTTGATGTTCAACCTTATCTTTGCAAATGTAATTGGTCTTATTGTTCTGCTGACAGAATTTCTCGTTTCTTTAGTACATATAGGTATTCTTGTTAGTTTGGTGGTTCTTGTTACTTTTCTCCTGTAATGGGCCCTCTTTTGCTTTACTGGGAGTTTAAAAAGAGAAATACTAATTGAACTCCTGCTGATGTGAAGAAGAGATTGTTGGTCTCAAACAGGAACAGAATGACTTGGAATGGTAACTCTCAGGTCATATTTTAGTAAACTGATTGCTGTATGCAAAGAGAGCAATATGGAAAAAGGGCTTTAATGGTGCATGAGAGAGCTGATGCAGAAGGGAGGAGAATACCATGGTGATGCAGAAGGGATCACGGAGGTAACTGCGCTCGTACCATTAGGTTACCTGGTGCTCAGCCGTTTGGTGCACCCAGACTGTGGCTTTTCTCCAGTCTCCTTGCTTTTTGTGCACTTGACCCTTTGAGGAAAGGAAAACTTCTTGACTATGAAGAAGATTTTCTGATGCAAGACTTCTGCCAGAAAAAAATAAATAAATAGGCAGATTGTGTTCTTTCTGGTTATTCTTGAGGACTCTGCCGTTAGCAAGTAGGATGCTGCGTGCTAGTATAGTTTTCCTCTGTAAATTCATTTGAAACTCCTAATTAAGCAGTGAAAATTATTACATGACTGTGTGCAGCAAGGCAAAGGGAAGGAGATTGCACATATCAGAACACATCATTTAAAGGAAGTAACTAGGAAAGAAGTAGTGGCTGATTTAAACGTGATCCCTGCTGTGTCTCATTTCCTAAAACCAGGATATGCTGTCTGCTCTAACATCTGTTTCTTCTATTTTCTTTGCTCGATGCAGAGATTCTATAGCTGCTTTCGATTTCTCTCAGGCATTCCCAGGTATTGTTTAAATTTACACTTTAGTTATTGTTTAGAATCAATAATGTTATTTTGGTATGCACTAAAGCGAGGAAACTCCCGTTTTCCCTTTTTAGTATCTCAACAACATATTGCTTTCATGCCTAATGTGGAGGAGCAAGTCAGCATCAAAGGGTTTCTTGAGTTGTTTGGGTTTCTGGTTAGCAGTGGAAAAAACAGGATAGTAACGGTGGTCACAAGCTGGAGTGTGGGTTATTTTTTTTCCTCCTCCTTTTGACAAAGGAGAGGCAAAAGCTTCTGTTCATTTTGGAAAGGTACTACATAATGTGATGGACTTTTCTGCTCTAACTTGTCGGTTTTAGGTTCAAGTTGCTGCTGCTGAGCTAAAGGGAAAACTTGGGCCTCTGGTCAGTATTTGTCATTTTTTTTCCTGTGGCAGTGAGGCTATATGTACGGTTCTGTCCCTGCTCTTATTCAGTTGTCATCATGATATATTTCTAAAATCACAGCTATTGTAGTTGCATATTTTACCTGGAGATAAGCAGAAAAGCTTCACTGCATAAGCTGCACTGATGTGTGAGCAGAAGGTAACAAATGGTGATAGGATGCATTACTGAGCTGAAATTACCTTATTGATTTGGATCAGCAAGATCTAGCCTTTCTGACCAGTTACCTTTCCAAGAGAGAAATCTATGGCCCTGTTTTTTTTGTTTTCTCTATTATTACTTTTCCTCTGCAATCAAGAGTTACTGGAAGCATTTACTATTTACCTATATAATTTTTATTACCAGTTTTCTAGGTGTTTTTTTCCAGGTGAAAAATCTATATTAGGCTGGATCAAGCTCATTATCATTACAAATAGGTAACACTTGTTAGGTTTGCAGTTTTGGATTTTCATCTTCCCCGAGTGTTGAGTGTCTCAAGAAAACCTCAGACTGTTTGGGGTGCTGTTCTCCTCACACCATAAACAGGAGCCATCTCTTTTTTAAACTACAGGGACAGCCAACTATTATGATGTTCTTGTAGTTTCTAATTTGCATGATCTCAATGTTTTTAAAGTACTAAAATTGTCAAGTTATTGATTTCTACTGCCCAGAATTTGTCATTATGTACTTTTGATAAAATGCCTGCCTTTTCCTTCTTCAGGAATGGCAGACCTTAGGTGTTTATATTTTCTTGCAAAGGGACTTAAAAAGCAGATCTGAGGCTTAAGGGATTTAAAACATCTTTCGTAGCTTTATTTGTTTATTTTGCTAAAAGCAATGCTTGCTTCTGGCCATTGAAACTTGGCAGGCGCAGATGGCTGCTCTAGGCCAGCCTGCAGTATCCCCCGTTCTTCCTTCTGTGCTATTTTAGACCCCGTAGCAGGTATGAAAGGCTGCATTAGAGATGACTGAACAGGCAGCTAAGTGCTTTTCACCAGAAGAGTCAAAAAATGATAAGCACTGTAAGAACTTTGACCATGAATGATTAATAAAGGGAAAAGCTTTCCTAAAGTAATGAAACATGGTGATGCAGTGGTAGCCTCATCTGGGAAAGTAATGCAGCCAGAAAATGGTAGTTAAAGCTAATAGCAGAAATCTTTGTTACTTGATTCTGAGTATCCTAAGTGTGTATTTAATAACTACAAATCTCATATGAGTCCAGAAAGGGATATTAATTCTACTGCAATATGGGATGAGAATGACAGGCCATAGCAACTGTTGCATGGATTTCACTTGAGTTGATCCCAGCCTATCAACAAATAGTGGAAAGGAAGAGGAAACTTGGCAAGGTACATATAGATTATGTGCCTTAAGTATCTTGGATTTGAATCCAAATTGGGGGCAACATGGAAAAAGGCTTTTTTTTTTTTTTTTTTTTTTTTCCCCTCCACCAGTGGTAGTGATGAGCAAGATACCACTCAGTAATTATAGGGAGACTAGCAAAAGAAAAACATTTGAACTGAAGTATGTTTAGATATGAGGTTGTAGAATCACGCGCTTTGACTCTTCTGTCTTTATAAAATTATGCACAAACCTATGAAGAGACAAGTCTATTGACTTGGGCATTTGTTTTTTCTGCCTTGCAGTAGCTTATAGAAAGTAAAATGCACATGTTCACTTAGCTATAGGACACAGATTTAAGTTCTTTTAGCTCTCTACCCATAAGCTGAAGGGAAACAGGAATGCACTTGGAAGCATGTGCTTAGATAAAATGCTCTATTTTCAGGGACTTTTTTTTTTCCATTCATTTAATAGACAAGCTAGGTCAGTGGATCCTGAAGGAATATGAAGACAAAATATCATGTGCAATAAAACTGAGGGGTGAAAGAAAAATAAACTCTATTTAATCCATAATTTTCTTATTCCTACAATAGCGACAACATAGTTTGAGATTGCAGATGACGATGCATCTGAAAAGGAAATAAAGATTAAAAAGAATAAATAGTTCTAGAGAAAGTAGCATGTGCAGTGCTATGATATAAACAGAATGGACTTGAGGCATTTCAAACTGCTGCTGTTTTGCAGTTGCTATCAGAAGTGCAGCCAGACCTACAGGCGCACTCTCTAATGTGTCAGCACCAGCCCTGATGACATCCCCTGAGACTTGGATTACCACTTGGGAATCCTGTTTACCACTTTCTATGTCATTGTAATTCCTTGCTGTATAAGGATGGGAACAACTAACTGAAGTGAGAAATGCTGTCTCTTCTTTCAGGCTGGATATGCAGTCTCAGAATGCGCCAATATCCTTTCTGCTTGTTAAACAGAAAATTCATATTCTTATCTCTTAACCTTTCTACACAGGAATTGAGTTGTATCTCGACTAGTGTTGGAATGCAAGCACATATGTGCAATGACATTCAGATGTTTTAAGGTCTCATATATTTCCTTTTTATTTTCTTTAAGCTTCTTATTTTGGCCTCATTTTCCAGTTGCAGTGGCAATTAACTATTCCAGGCCCCAAGCGGATCAAATGATCATAGTAATATTTATCATATGCTACATTACTGTTTTAAAATAATAAAAGTGAAGTATGTTACCCTTGTTTCTTGCCAAGAGAGTTGCTGAGGTTGAAGCACTGAGCAGAACCAAGGCCAAACCTGCAGGGTGGCTGCAGCTTGCGGCGGTGCGAGGAACCGGCAAGCGGCAGAGCCGGCGGGGCAGCATCACAGCTCGTGTCCCGTGCCGCTTCATTCAGAGTTGCACCACCCTTCTCCTCCTGGAAAGTCCTGCTCTGTCATATTCTCCCTTTCTTTTCTTGTATTCCAAAGGGGGGAAAAAAAAGCAGATTTAGTTCAGTGAGAACAAAAAAAAATATCTGTGTTCTCCATTTGAAGCAGAAAAGTTCTCTTAGGAGAGCTGTGAAGAAGGAGCATCAGAAGGCAAAGTAGTACAAAGGGGCAGCGTATTCCAAAAGCTGGCCCCAAGAGCAGTGGTGCAGAGTGCACTCAGTAATCTGGCTCCCAAGAAGCCAGAAAACATTTTTCCTTCTTTTTTTTTCCTCATAGAGTCTCATGATAAATGTTAGTTGATACACACAATGTCTATGCCTTGTTTTGTATTATAACCCTTCATTGTCAAATCAGGCTGTAATTTAACTTGAGAATGTTCTCCTGTGATTAAGGAGACATCCTTGAAACTTGCCAGTGAGGTGAAGCATCTATAACCTGACTTGAAAATCTAATAATGCTTTGGCAGGGATTGTGAGGTTAGTCATGCACCATGAGTTAACAAAGTCTGAATTATCTGTGCAAAGTTTCAAATAAAGACAAATCCATCTGAAGTTATTTTCCTGGAATAAAAAAGAATATTCACCGTTATGTACACTTGCTTTTGCTGTTCTAGAGTTTCTATGTAGCAGCTAGGCAATTTGCTCTGCAGCAAGTATAAACTATTTCCAAAAAAAATCAATTTGTAGTAAATGAATACGTAAGGTTGAGGAGGAGGGAAGATATGTGCTGGTTTTAAAGTTTTTGTTTGTTTCTTCATTTTTGGAAATAGACAAGCATGGTTGGCCCATGAAAATTTCTACTTTTGGATAATTATCACCCTGGCAAAGCAAGTTGGTAGGATTTGGGTGACAGATTTTTATGAGTTGAAACTGAATGCTCTGAGGCTCCAATGGACCTGTTGGAGGGGATGAGAATATGTGGGTTCTTCAGAAAATAAGCACACAATTTACAATGGAATGAACACGCGGAAAAACCTATTGCTGCTGAAGATAATCTGTTCTGCACTTTGCAGTTAGAAGTTAGCCAGTACCGTAAGTCAGAGTAGTTGTTCTTTTAGCGGTTTCTTCTGAAAAAGTAAAAAAGCTTAATTATGCAGAGTAGATGATTAACCTTTCCGTAAGGAAATGTAACTTTTCTTCTAGTTCAGGGAATTTAGGGAGTTTTTCTTCTTTTGCATCTAGTTGAGGCATGGTCTCTATACCCTATGGCGTTTCAGAATTTGTCTGTTATTCCAGGAGCAAAGTCCAAAACCTTTCCAGATTTGCCATATATTTTCACACTGAGTTTGTTACGCGTTTCAGCTGAGTTGGGCCTTCTCTGTGTTTCAGCATCTTAATTTGCTGATGGCGGCACAAATGCAGCAATTAGCGCCAGGGTTTCTTTGTGGAATAATCTTTGTATGGCTGTCTGCAGTCCGGGCTTTATACACATTTCCCCTCCTCATTCTGCACAAGAATGGTCTCTGTTTGTATAGTGCATTCAGAACAGATTCCAAACTGAAACCTTACCACATGGGCTAGAAATGTTACTGGGCAATTCATTTATCTGGAAAATGCCATGACTTGATTACCGCATTTTTACATGGTATGACTTTTAAATTACTTTTAAAATAGGGAATCTTAGAGCTGATCTGTTTGTGACTGCGGCTTTTAATTCTGATTGCCTCTAATAGCAAAAAAGTGCATGAAATAAAAGAGTTAGTGAAATGCATCACTGGAACGGAAATGTTGCATTTTGCAAACACTTTTCTTCTTGCTTTGGTGGTAAGTAACAAAAGCTCCAAAGAATATTGGAAACTACTGGAAGCTATAATCCTGCCTGTGAATCATTCCTGACAAATACAGTGTGTGTGAATACTGTAATTTTTTCCATTAGATATGGAAAATATGGATATGAAAGACATTATTTTAAGTAAATCAGTCTGTGGAATGGGGAGCACCTTGGGCCAAATAGCTCAGAAATGAGATGGGCAAGAGTCGGTTTTGGGGCACCTGGGCCTGCACCTGAGCCTCGGCACTTGCTTTTCAGGGACTTGTGAAACTGTGTGAATAAGGTACCATGAGATTTCTTCCAACAAATACACTGAGGCACTCAAACTAGCGAATCCTGCCTGTGCAGAGAAACTGCTTTAAGAACTATGCATGGGCTGGTTGGTGAATACCTATAGCCGGCACCTACTTCAAGGTGGAAGAAAGGCTCCTTGGATGAGATGTGTGTGATGGCCAGCGTGCCTGTCTGGAGGAAGGTCAGTGTTTAGTTTGCCTTAGCGCTGACAGGTACAAATCAGTGAACCTGGATGCAGTTGTATTTCATACCAAGGCGGGTTGGAGGACACCTCAGTTTCTGCAGTCTGCAAAAAGTGTTGGCCAGATAAGGTAAAGCAGGAAAACAGTCCCTGAAAGGCATTTATGCCTGGGGAGGGGGCACTATTTGCCAACAAGGAGATTGCTACAAATGAAAAAAAACTAAAGGTTTGTGCAGTGAAGGTAATCTGGTAATCTTCTACTTGGAGTTTGGGTGGAGGGAGAAGGAAACTTTGTCAGCCTTACAGAACATCATCTTGTGTTCAGATAAACAGGACTTGCAAAAAGCAGCTGCTTGAAAACCTACAGGTTTCAAGTTGAAAGAAAATGGCAATTTTAAACAAAGACAAGATGTTAAAATGGGATGGATTTCTTTCTGTAAGTAACCTTTCGATGCTGAAGCAGGTCAGCTTGTTAAAATACCTAAGCAGTTTTATCTCTCCACTCTAAGCAAATATGTCTTTATTATGGCAGGGATATTGGAAGAAAAGACAGTAAAAATACAAAAACATTAAATGAGTAAAACTTAAAGGGAAGGAGAATGCAAAGTGTGAGTGAGAGGAAACATGATTAGGGAAGGCAAAATAAAGATGAGAAATATGTGGAGGATGGAGCAGTAATTTTTATTACTCATTTGAAAACAAGCTGATGTTTTGGTCCATATCAGAACAATATATCAATACAAGTAGCTTGTGTATTGGTTTTTGCTATAACGTGTCGTCAACTATTCTGAAGAATCTGGTATGTCAAAATGTATGCTAGCTATTCAGCTATCTGGAAGAAAAGGATTTTCCACCAGAAAAAAAAAGAGCAATAAAAATACCAGGTATTTTGTGAACATAAAGTTTTGATCTCAATTATTAGTATAATGAACCTGCAGAATAAAATAAACCTAAGAAATCATGCAATTGGCATACATTTTTCTGAAAGCAATAATGAAAAGGATATATATATATAAAATATTTTTGAGATAGTCTTAACTTCATAAATTAAGATTAATATATTAGAAATTAATACTTTCATCAATTTTTGAGTTTTTCAGTGATTTGTGATCTTATGATGATGTTTCACATAGTTTTTAACTTACTACCTACAATTCTTTAACCAATATTTTCATCAAATTGAAATTCCTATTTCAATTTCAAATTGAATTCCTATTTAAAATAATAATTGCTATATTTTTTATTTGAAAACCTCTGTTTGCTATTGTAAAAATTTCCTGGTATATGTATGACAAGCATAATAATGCTTTTAATGAAACGCAGGCTGGTATTATGATTATGGTAATACTATTTTGAGCAATAAGAGCCTTTTGCTTAAGTGTAATAGTAAGAGGTTAGTTTATAGGCAAGCTTCTGGCAGCATTTTCTTGGTATTCAAGTTAAGAAGCATTTGAACTGTTCAGATTGATGGAAATACAAGTTTCATGCAGCTATTAAACTTAAGTAGCGTTAAGTACATAATTCATGCACAAGTTCTCCAGGTTTTATACTAGGTTTATACTACAGGCTAGGTTTATACTACAAGTTAGAGACATTTTTCACCAGAGTTGATCTGTACTTGAGCTAAAGTTAGTGGAATGGTTCATATGCAGAAAGTTAATGGAAGAGCTTTTCAGAAATATAAAGTTGTGTATTGTTTTGTGATTGTCATAATCACAGTAGAGTCTTTTAAAATGAAAATGGCTGTTGAACTGTCCGACATCTAGTCTTGCTTTCCAAATACATCCTCAACACATGTGATACATCGTCTGCTGCTGCTAGTATTTGCTAATTGCCAGTGAGATCAAGAGCTTGTATTATAAAAGTGAGGCTAAGAAGGAGAAAAAAAAAAAAAAACACCAAGACATGTTTTCTTTGAAAAATCATGTCATGTGTTGAGACACAGTGCAGCACATCTCAGTCTTTCAGGAGGCTAATATGGAGGTGTTAGCATTTCTGGAAATGCTAGAATGCCTTTTATGTTTACTTTTTCCTTTCTCCTTTTGACCATTATTCTTTCAAATACATTTTCTCTTAGAGCTGCCATTTCTCCTCTGCATGACTTCAGTTCCTGGTAGTTTACTGTGTGATCTCAGAGCTACAGCTGAATAAGCTTTTCAAATGTTACCTTGCCTTTAACTTCTGATTATATCATTCAAAAGTTCCATTAAGTTCTAATTTAGAAGAGGAAAAACATACAGGGGAGGAGGAATAAGCAGCAGGCAGTAAAAAAACACTCCTGGAGATTCCAAGAGGCAGCAGAGCAAGCTCCTAATTTATATTGCCTGCATGTAGCTTATGTGTTTTGCAGAGAGCAGAAACTGGGCATTGTGCATGGGATTCTGTGGTTACAGAAAAGATGCTTTTCTACTCAACCTAGCAGGCAAACTCTTCTAGTACTGTGAAATTAGGCAGATGGGCTTTGCAGCTCTGAACCTGCTGAGCAAGACTCACCAGGAAAGGAAAAAACAGGTTACTTTTTTTGCAGACAGCAGCTGGCTCCCTAGTCCTTAAGTTCAAGGTCAGTGGGTACTGATGATATTTAATAAGATCAATAATACTGCCTTTTCCTCCTAAAACATTGATAAATGGCCCTTACTTAAAGCGTTGTCATGAAGAATTCTGCTGCTGTTGCTTGCAGCTCGAGCGAATACTAAGCAGAGCAGCGATGATTGAATTCTGGCAGGCTGAAGTACAGACAACACTAGTTTAGAGAGGGTTTTTTTTAACCAGAGGAGTTGCACTGATTGAATATGCCACATGGCCCCCACACAGTCCCACTTGTAGGAACAGGAGTCAGTGACGAAGGTTGAGGGGGATGATTTGGGAAGCAAGAGAGCACCTTAAAATAGATTTGCTGCCAGGTTTAGTATCCTGTGAAATTAAACCACACGAGTTTTGAGGCTAGTTGCTATTCATCTACTTAGTCCGAATGAAGCCAGTAAATTGGTTTGGGAGCTCCTGGACTTAGTTTTTCCAGGACTGGACCTTCAGTTGTGCAGCTTGCTGTCTTTTTGTGTCAAGTACTGCTGCTCTTAAAGATTCTTATTAGGAGAAGTACCTCAGTTGGTTCTAATATAACTCTTCTGGACTAACTTGACACCTTTGATGACAGGAAGGTTAAGTGTGAAATGTCCTGAGAATGTCAAGAGATTTTCCTTCCTCTCACCAATCAAGTCATAATTTTCCCTTCTGAGGCCATGATGGGAGACTATCTATTTTAATTCACCTCTCTTAACCACAGGGGAAATCATCAATGGCACAGGTAGTTCATAGATGTTGGAAATATGAGTGGCAAATCTAGCCAACAAGACTCTCTCATTTTTCATCTCATTCTTCATGCTATTCTGTGTTTGAAAAGCAGTCAGTCATGGTACTGGTGATTCTGCTTCACAGAGGTGGACTTTACAAATGCTTTTGCATATGCATAGAAAAGATGTAAAACCTGGTTTCTGTTCTTAGCAGAACAATATCGGGCACCTCCTCATTCTGTGACTTTCAAGTTATGTAACAAAACAGTGGACAGCGGCGTAAAGAATTTCTACTGTAAAGGATTAGGAATGGAAATAGAGGTGAAGAAGGAATCTATTTCTGACTAGACAATGGATCTTTGTGTCCATGGATCTTTGTGTGAGGTGATTTCTGGGCAAATCACCTCGCTGTCTACGTAAAACACAGGTGTAAATCTACAGGTAATTTCCTGTCTCTGGTAAATACTCCCTTTATACTTCTGCCCAGTTGTGAAAGGGAAATAAGTGTGTCTTTTCCTCATCAGACATTCCTATGATGAGGTGTATCGAAGCTTCTTAAAATTATGTTATTTACATTCTGGATATATAGAATCATTGCTGAAATCTACATCCCTGTCTACATTAAGTAGCCTTCTACCTAAAGTGTCTTGTATTTTTTGTGTGTATTTTGACTGGCTCACTGTTGCAATGAATGGTCCTTTCTAGGGAATGCAGCTGCTCTGTTCTGGAATTAATATGTAAATGCTCTTCTCTTATTGAAGCAGGGGAGGAAGATGGAATTTAACTGTGTTTTGTCTAATCAACATAAGCTTTTTTTCATCTGGAACTACAACAAAGCTGACTGTCAACCGCATATATAATAGAATATTTACTTTTGCAGAAATAAACAGATCCAGTAGCATAGTTTTCTTGAAAGCTTTTACTGACCAACCCAAACAGTATTATAGTTTAGTGAAAATATATATATAGAACTATTCACACAAATGTGTCTCAGGCTTTTTCAGTAAAACAAATAGCACAAACAGTGTTCATTGACAGAATGCTAGCTTCAGCTGCAAAGTGTTCAGAACGGCAAATACAACCACCACTGCACTTTGGGAAATGTGAAATCTAATATGAGAACCACCTCTTCTACAGAAGTCCAGTTCTGCCCAGCTTCACTTCTCAGAGGTCTCCCAAAATCAGTTGAAATCTGATTTATGCTCCTGCTTCTCTACAAGGCAGAGAGAGCGAAATGCTCCCCAATAGCAATGATGAGATTTTACACAGTTTGCTGTGCACGTGTGGAGCTCAATGCACAAAGTGTGAGACAGTAGAAAATCAGACCTCCTGTCTTTGATTCATCCATAAAAATAGAAAACATTTTGGGAGACTTGTTATCAAAATCACTAAATGAGCTGTGGACAGAGGGTAGTGATGCCCTATGGAGTGGCAGCAGAGTAGAGGAAATGGTGTAAGTTGCTGCGTGGAAGATTGTTTCTGATATGGCGTAATATATAATTAAATGGGAAATATTTATTTTGAAAGTAATCCGTGAATGACTCTGCATGCCTTTATACTGAAGCTTAATTTAGTGCCTTCCCCTCTAGCTTAGCAGGTACATCTTCACATTCTAATGCAGATTCTCCAGACAGTTTGAGACAAGAATAAAGTAAAATTTCAGTAAACCAAAGACAAGGTTAAACTAAAAGCAAGAACTTGAAGTCAATAAAGAAAGCTATTGGAAAACAATGTAAAGATTGAGCATGGAATTGCAGGGTGGGCTGACCTAAGCCAACTTAATCAATAGATTGGCTGCTGAGTTGGGAATAAACTGAACTGCTCGCATATGAAGAAAAACATGACAATGGAACTTTTAAGATGTATAAAAACAAGATAAATTTTGAATTGAACTTGTATGCTAGCAGCACAGACTAGCTTGCCAAGTCCTAAATGGCTGAAGACATTAGTGAATTCAATCTGTGAACTTGACATGACACAAGTCAAATATTTACAAGATGTAGCAGACAATTTTTCTTAGACTTAAAATTCATGTCGTCAGTGTATGTCCTTTAAAAGATCTTTTATATGAAACTTAAGATAGTGGTGATGCAGCCAACAGTCCCTTCTTCCAGCTTGTGTAATTGTTGTACACAGAAATAGACGAGAAATACAAAAAAGAATTGAAGACACCTGGAAGATACTAAGATAGAAAGATAAAATGTAGAAGTATTTTTGAACTGTCTTTTCACTATAATGATATTTCCACTTGTTTTCTTTGTTTTTTTTTTTTTCCTCCTTAATTGTGATAAATCCCAGAAGATTCACTTCTGTGGTCTATAAACCTTGCTGACAGGATGTGGCACTGTGGCTCTTGCTGTCAGGTTTATGGTACGTGCTGTTACCTTGAGCTCGTTGTTAAGTAGGTGCTGAGAAGTTAACTTGCGATTTGTTGGCAGATTAATTGCATTCCTCGGTGAATCCATGGGATGTTTTTGGCCTATATTCCCCTGCAGCAGTGTACTGTCTGCAGCTTGGTATTGATCACTGGAATAGAGTAAATGTACCAAAAGTGGGTGGTACTGCTCTCTCCCAGAAAGGAGAGCTCTCTAAACGACTTAGGTATTCAACTTGGCTGAACCTTTCAACCATTCTTGAAAAAAAAATAGCCCGTGACTATGATGTGAAGTTTGTCCATGTCTTGAGTGGCTTTAGAATTCATTTTATGTTTCTGGATAATAAATGCTAATTGAATGGTTTATCAAACCAGTTGTGCAAAGCCCTTTAACCTGTTTCTCTCAGCAATCCTCGCCACGCAGTCTTAAGTGCACTTTCTGCTCCATCTTCTGAAAATATGAATCTTTTCCTGTATAAAATAGCTTAACTAGATTGGATACCTCTGTGTCAGAATTAGTGTGCGAGGGTGGTCATGGGATTCACTAGGAATCTTTCCCGATGCATCCTCACTGCTCGCAATGCAGTTTAATGTTTCTCACCAAGAGCCATGGAGTGTGGGGGCCAGAAGAGGCCTGGCCTGGTGTCCTTCAGCACCCAGCCTCGCTCCTTGGCTCTTACAAGGACAGAGCCCTGTGTGGGCGGCAGCCAAAGGCAGCGCCCAGGACACCTTCTCTGCAGAGACTGGGGCCCCGTGACAGCTAATGGGGCTTTATCTCATCTCATCTTTCTTAACCTCTCTGAGAGTTACAGCCTTGAGCATGATGGTAAAAGGGGTTTGCTAGATTTTGTTTTCATTTTTTTCATACTTCTTATAAATACTTCTCCTGACTTATTATCTGTGTGGAAAGCAAAAGAGATGATATTAGAATTGGTGTTGAGTTTTTAAGTGGTGCAGTGTGAGATGGTATGATATTCTACCAACATATTCTGTACTTAGCTCATTCCTGACTGAAACAACCATGTTTGAGCAAAGCAGAAATGCTGGACACAGTGTGCTTGAGACAGATAATCTCCTGTGGAGACAGGAATCATCTTCCCTAATGGTGCTGTCTTCAGTTTCAAATTCTTCTCATGTCAGCAATAGCTTGTTAGTACCACAGTTAATTCCACTGGAATATGCAGAACAGATGACAGAAAATAAGCACCAAATTATATTTTCAGCAAGCCTTGTGCTACATTTAGAATCTTGCACAATCTGAACTGGGCATGCAGTCGGTCTTCACTGACTTTTGCTTGCTGAACAAGCTGCCAGCCTCTTTGTTTCCTGTGATCACTGCAAATAAGTTGTGGAATGTCAGAGCATCGCCACATTCTCACCTCACCAAAGGTCCCGTGCCGCTAGGTTTTGTTTTATCTTGGATGTGACCATAGAAATCCTATATTTATTCCCAAATGAATAGTAACGTCTAGATGTTCAGACAAATGTCTAACCTTACAAACTCTGAATGAATCTGTCACTGAAAGAGCCTGTCAATCTCCTCATCAAGTAGCACATGCACTCTCATTCTCTATATAATTATATATAATGTAGCTCTATCATTAATACCTTGATGCCTAATATACACAGGTGAATTGATCTTGTCAACATCTGTATTAGACAGTGAGGGTTTCTCATATCTGTTTTATGAAGACAGAACTCAAGTGCAGGGACATTTTGGTGTGTTGCAGTCCATAGTTTAAAAGCGCATGTTTATAATTCAAATCCAGAAGATTTTTGATATGATATTTTCCAACTGAACAAAGTGTTTCATGGTAGGTACCAATTTACAGCACCAACATTTCATTGCACTGAACATCCTTTCTGAAGTCTTCTTGACACATTTTCGATTTGATTTTTTACTTGTCTTGCCAGTTGGTGAAGTGATTTGTATAGGACTTTATGCAGAAGTGTTCTGAGACAGCTTCTTATATTTCTGTAAATGTTATGTATGTTTCTGTGCATATGCAGATATGAATATATTTATCCATAATCCGTCTTCATTTGTGATGGATGAACGTTATGTTGCTCAGAGTTTGCCCTTTCATCTTTCTTTTATTAGAGGAGTGGGATCTCTGTGAAGAGTGTAGTTCTGAGAAACTTCTTTAAGAATAGATGTC
>JAUBOD010000058.1:530413-540671 GCA_032353885.1 Nothura maculosa | reverse complement strand
CTCACACTTGTTTGGGCTATAAATGTCTTGTTGACTCAGAAGAACACAAGGCATCCAAGTAATTCACTGACTCATTTACCACAAGTAAACCAACAGGGAAGATCATCCCAAAGGAATAGGTCTAAATAGACATAACTTTTCAATGGGTAAAAACACAGAGCAGATGAATGCATTACTAAAGCTGCCCTATAGCATAGTTCTGGAGAAAACAGCATTTTTGTGCCTTTTATGCTGAGCATAACCAAGGTTGTGCTCCCTTGTGCTGATGAAAAGTGGCAGGATACTGTTAGCACTGACTCTGCATTTTATTCATCGACATCTAGAACTTGTGGCACTTCATTCCTTCTTGCTCTTTACCTTGTTGAGGTGCTTGCTGTAATGCCGAGAATGTGTAAGATGTTTCTGTTCTCATGCCTAGAGCACTTCCTACTTACACTGAAGTAAATGGCCTGAAAAAGTCCAATACTAGCACTGTGATTATCCTTTGTATTACATTAGTTTTATGCTGGGTTGGCTTACTCAGGTCATTGTAGTGACTCTAGAGGTGAAAGTGGAAGTTCACAAACATGGAAGACCTCTGTGCTATTAGAAGAAGTTGCCGCAAAGGTAGGAGAAATTACAGTGAAAATTCCAAAGTAATATTCTTTCAGATTAAAAAAAAATCCTCAACTAGATTTTTATGCCTTTCTATGATCGGGCAAATGAAAGAGGCTTGAGCAGAAGAATAACATTGCTGCTTCTACTTAGGTAGCAAAACTTCCACTTGAAGTTCATGAGAGTTTTATGAGGCTATTGTATTCGTTCTTGTTATTAGCAGGTGGAATAAAACAGAAATGACAAAATCCCAGTTAAAATAAAGCACATACTGAGGACATATTTATCAGGTTTCTTTTAAAGACTCTGTATATTTGGTTGCTATTTTATAAATAATATGAAAATCAAATTCATTTGGAAAGTGATACTCGAATTAGCAGATATCAAGCTTGATTTGAAAGCTGAAACTGGAAGGGTTAGGTGTGTTTTTCCGTGAAACAGTATCTTAAAGAGTCAGAGAAGAAAAATTAAGTGAAAACTTTTTCTCTGACGGATCAGTGGCCTTTCATTCATTATCTGAAATGCCATTTCTGTGAATCAGAGCCTGGAATGGAATAGGCTATGAAATATACTTAAGCTTTAAAACATGTCAGTAGGAGGAAGAAATATGTTTCTGGATTGATTTCCATTTTTATCTGTTTATATCTCTGGAGGATAATTTAATTGGAGGAACACACTGAGAGAAAAACAGCTTTTGAGTGCCATGTGATGGATTAGCACAAGTTTGCATTTCTTGTTTTGTTCCTCAAATAGAGGGACTGCTTCTCAGTGCACTTTTACTGAAAATGTGATAGGACCATAACAAGCAATATTCTAAAAAAGTCATTCATTTCTTTCATCAGCATTCAAAGCTGCAACACACCATAGAATTGCAAGGCAAATTTCCAAACATTATAAGTAAGAGAATTTCTGAAGGAGTAGATAATTATTAAGTAGCTTTGAGAAATGATATGGTAGCCTTGGAAAAGTCAGAACAGAGGAAGGATAACTTAGGAAATTTAAAAATGCACTTCTAAATATATCCTAACAGGCTTGCCGTCTTTTTATATAGTGATTATATCATGTTTCAAAGCACATGTTCTATGCAGGACTTTTGATTTTTTTTTAACTTGATTTTTTGAGGTGGGGGGGAATAAGATCTTAACCTCAGTTCATAGTTAATGTGGTCTCAGTTTTGGACTCATTTGGAAGGAGTGTTACTATAATGCAGAAGTAATGTTGAGTGGAATAGAGTAAATTTGCATCTCTTTGACAGATATTTTAAAATGTGGAAGGGGTGTGTGCATGTATCTTGTCTGTCCACAGGAATGTCTATCTGATACTGAGATGAAGCCACATCATAAGTGAAATAATTCAATTAATGTTTGTCTCTAAAATACAAACACATAAAATCTAGGCTTTTTGTTTGTTCATCAGCCTGATAATGAAACACTAATAGCATATCTAAACAAAATCATAGAAAGGCACAAACCCAGAGTGAGCCTCAGTAGCTTTGACAGAGCTATTGCACTGTACCAGAAGGACAAAGCTAGAACAATCACAACATGAACCTTGTCAGGCTGTAAATAAAAAAATATAACTTTATTAATTCTTGCCACATAGAATGTATTTAGACCCTGAGCAGATAAAGAAAAACCCTTAATGTGTTGAAGAAAAAAAAATCAACCTTCAAACCCAGGCATTCAATTAAAGCACCAAAAAGCACAACTGTTCAGTAAAGATTAGAGACTGAAGACGTATCTGAAATACCTGCATGCAGATCCTCATGTGAGTCATCAGAACATTCATTAGTGTAATTAGACATCTCACATGACTTATTATTGAAGGCTTTTCCTGCAGTTTTCATTAGCAAAATACGGAGCAGAGTTTCTGTAGGAGATGGTGAGATGGGTGCGCGGCCGGGCTGGGCGCCGTGCTCGGGAGCGCGGCCTCCAGAGCAGCCTCGGCGCTGCCAGCAGCCAGGCCGGGCGCCTCCTCTCTGCCCATATTCTGTAACCAAACGTGGGGCCCGGTGCTCACCAGCTGTGTGATGGTCCCCAAGGGCATCTCATGCACCCAGGCCTGGGACCAGCATGGAGGTCCTTCCTTCTGGCCTGTCCTGAGCTGCAGTAGCTTGACCTGCTGGCACCCTGCTCTGCCAGCTCCTCTAGCTGTGCTCCCCTTCCTCCTATGCCATCCTTGGAATTTTGCGGGAAGAAAACTTCTGGGCACAGGAATTCGGGTTCTCTCAGGCAGCCAGAACAGAGCAATCATCAGCATATCCAATGAACTGGAGGCAATCTCAAAATTACTCTGTGATTCTGTTTTTCCTACTTCAACCAGAACTGAAGAAGTGATTGCTGCGATCTTGTGATTGCTCTGTGCCTTTATTTAAATTTTAAACCTATCTGTGCAGCAGTCACTCTTTGTAATTCATTTCCAAAAAACGGTATAAAGTTACTTTTTACTATACTTGTTTTAATTAGTAATTAATGTTGTGCAATGTGCTTCCTGAGGTCATGAAAGGAGAAGAATCACAAAAAAGTCAAGGTCATAACTTAGATTTCCAGCAGAAGGTCGAGATGTCCTCCTTAACTGTGTTAGGCTTGCACTGATTTAAAAGGGACTGGCTAGCAGTAAGGCAAAGGAAAAAAAGAAGGAAACAAAATGTTTTTAAATATGACATGTTGAATAAAGTTTTAACAGGATACCAAAATATCCTTTTGTAAGCATGTAGTGAAATAAATGGAAAGGAGAAGAGTGACAAACCCTCTTCTACGGTTAAAATGATGTTCCAGTAAAGTGTCTGGCTCAGGAGTTCTCCACACCGCTCAGCACCAGAAACAAAGTTAATCTCTTAAATATTGTTTCTTTCTTAAGCATCTTCTTTAAGCATCTGTTGTCGAAACATGTTAGAGATAGTCCTATTAGAGACAGCATTCTGAGGGAGATGGTCTGATCCACCATCTAGTTCTTATCTTTTTCAATGCTTAGCAGAGCATGGAATCATATTTTCTACATCAGCATCTAGAAATTTAAAATTAAACACATCAAGTTATCTTATTTAGAACGCTTCTAAAGGGTCAGATTTGGTGGTCTTACAATAGGATCACTGGAGGCTTGCAAAGAAAAATATTCCTGGAACAACTTATGGCATTTTTGGAGAAAATTTCTGATATATTAAAAAAAAAGATGGAGCTTGATTTGATTTCTTCTCCAGAAGACTTCCAGTTTTCTTTTTCACAAGCCTTGGCTCCCAGCGGTTATGTGAAACTCATGCTGAGAGGGATAGGCAGAAGCCTCTTCCTGCATTTGCCAGGAGAAGGGTCCATTTGCTCAGAAGGAGGATCAAAGATTAGGAAAGAGCAGAGGTTTTTGTAAAGAGAATCCAATTAGATCAGATGACAGGGGAAGAACAGGACATTATGCTTTGTCCCCTTGACTTTATGAAATCGAAGAGAAAGTTGTGGAAGTGAAGATTTAGAAATAATATGCATACAGATTCTGTTTGTTCTCTGTATTAAGAAGTAAACTTCTTTTTTTTTTGTTATTTTTGTGGTAGGAATTGATTCTGTTCTAATAGATTTTATGTCTGCAGAACAGAGGGGTTTTCCAGTCTGTTCCTGGATAATGGCAGCTTACATGATGTTAATTGTGGAGTACTCAAAGCTCCAAGTGTGTAGTCATAGAATGTACACTTTCAAAAAGCATCCAAATCAATGTGAATTTGCCTTTGCTCTTTTCTTTGAAAACTTGTTATTTGGTTTTAATGAGTCAATGAAAATAGAAGAGAAATAAAACACTAAAAAGCTAGATGAGAGGTGGAGGTTCATATAAATTCGTGCTTGTGCACATGCGAGTTGACAGCAGGGGTGTTGAGTAGATCTTGTTACCGTTGTTAGGAATATAAAGAAAACAATAACAATTGTACAGCTCTTGAACACAATATTCAGATTATTTCATTGCAAATGAATAAGAGCACAGAAACAGATTCCTATTATACCTTTTCCCTTTGTCTGGATGAATATGGTCATTTATCGATGGCTTTTATTCTTTCATATGTTCATTTTATTTTAGCAATGAATGTGTTTTAGCTGGTTTAGCCTGTTTTTAGGGAGTGCACATTCATTCTCTGCTCTCTCACAATACATTTAGTCTCCTTATTCATCTGCCCTGGAATAAAAATGAGTCAGGAATTTCTGAAAAAAATGTAAATTTGCCAGTGATGTGGAGCAGTTATTGCACTCAACTGCAGGAGAAGCTTCTTATGCCAAAACCCTGTGATGTGTTTTCAGGTGACAAGTGAGCGAGAGAGTGATGAGAGGAGAACCCTGTAAATCTCTGAAGCTCCTGGAGGGAAGGTGGTTTATTAGATTTTTAAAATGACTGTGGTATGCTTATGCTGAAGTACTACAACTGGAATGTTTTCCAAAGAAAAATCCAGTTCCTCAGAAATCCATATGGAGGCTGTTTCCAGCAAAACGTTGATATTGCCAAATGTTTCAATTTACAGCTGGAAAAACTGAAGCAAGTATTTTGCTTAGCTTCAATGAGAATATTTCAAACATATACTGTGATTGTAATTCCCAGGGTTTGGGGAGTCTTGGGTTGTGGTTACTGTGAAATACACCTCGAGTTGAAGCCAGTGTTATAATGGAGTTACCTGCAAGTACCATCACTTCATGGAGAAAACCAGCTCTGATTTTTCCCTGTGTGTTCCTCATTTCTCTTCTGGAACCACCACATTTTTACAGGATGTGATGGAGAGGAGGGAGCAAAGATCCTTGAGGAATTCAAGGAAGATCTGTTCATATTCCCATCTATGTTGTGGAAAACATAATAGTCCTTTTTTTCCACTTCTCTTTCACTCTCCGTGTTCACTCTGTCTTCATACCTGAACAGGGAGAAATACGCTCAATGGGATTCAGGGAAGTGTGTGCTAATTCTTGCCTGGGGAATGACAAGGTGGGTTTTTATGAGGCATGGGGAGAGGAGAGTCTGGAAATACCTGCCCTCTGTGCCGTTCTTCACCAAGATGTTGTCTCCTCTGGGTGCCAAGGCTTGAATCACGTAGCTGTAGGACGTGACGCACTCTGTGTCTTCAGGATTCGTGTGCTACTTCTTGCTGGTGATGATCACCGCCGACGTGAAAGGAGGCAGTGATGTCTGTCTAGCTCCTTGTGTGTTTCTGCCAGTTGTAAAGACCTCATTCACTCAACCAATAACCTAATTTGTATTATCAGAGCACAATACAGAGACTAAACTAATGTATAAGAATGAAATTGTCCATTTCTACTAAAATTGGTTACTCTGGCCACAATTAGACCTACAGCAGGAATATGAAAGCTCTCTTTGGTAGTAATGCATTGAGAAGATGTCCAATTGTAGGACTATAGATGTAGATCATAACATTGCCTTCTTATATTAATACAAATCAATTTCTTTATAGGTAATAATTATAACACCCATTAGGACACCCTCTCCCCTTTTGTCTGCTCCTCACCACCACTCCCAACGTTGCCTTGTGGTTAGGTTTATGTTACAGAAATAAAGCTGCCAGGCAAGATGCAATGGAAATCCACAGAGTCTGCCAAAATCTGGGTTTGGTGATGTCGATGTGTAGATTTTTATGGCATGAAAAATGAAGTGAAAATTTATTGTGATAAGTGATGAAAAGAAAACAGTAATGATATGTATTTGAGATCGCAATGTGTTGGGGATGAATTGTATAAATCCCTGACCATGGACTTGGGAGTATGTGAGCATGGAATGAGCTTTACTAAGGGGATGTGCCAAAACCTCAGCTGGTATAAGCTGATACTGTTCCCTCCAAGCCAGTGAGGTTACACTTGTTTACCTCAGCCAACCATCTGGTCTTGTATTTTAGGCACTGAATTTGGTTTTCAGGAATCTGGGGTTCAACTAGTCTCTGGATTACTTTTAATTTTATGCTGAAGGAATGTGAATTATCCTTTGTTCTCTCTTGAAAGTGTCCTCTTGGTTTCCACACTGCACCTCCGGCTCTCACTTTTCATCTCCGTAGATACTCTCCTGGTTTGCAGGGCTGTCTTCTCCTGTGCTGCTTTTGCTGGAAGGCTGCTGGTCAGGGATGCTGCCCCTGGAGTTGCTGTGCAGTGGGAGCAGAGCTGTACCTGTGAAAGAAGAACTGCCTGTGGTACATGCAGGTGCCTGGGAGCATCCAGCCCAGCATGTCCTGCCTCGCTCTGAGGATGGCCCAATGGCTGCCTAAGCATCCCACACTGCAGTCAGCTTTATTTGATTGTATTTAGATGTTTATGGAGGTTGTAACCACATTCCCACTAATGAAACTAATTTTCTGACTTGGTTTGGCCTCTTTCTGGTCTGGAATATACAGAGGTGCAATTTTATGCTTCTTAACCATCCATTGATATGGGAGTGTTGTGAGGCTTGGTGGAAATTTTAGCAGTGGATTGAGGAGCAGAGAGAGGTGGCAGGTCTCATTCTTAGGACTTTGTGTGAGAAACTTGAATATAGCTCTACAAAAGAGCAGTGACTATAATGTTCTTCCCATTCCATGGCATGAAATGAAGACTTGTGGAAGTTTATCAAGATAAAACTGAAGAAAGAGCACTGCAAGCCACTCAAGTGCACGTTTAGAGATAAGGAATCTGCAAAACCCAGGTTCATTTCCTTGCTCTCCTTTGCTCAGATAAGTGAGATGGTTTCCCATGTCCTCAGTGAGCACCCACGTTGCTCGCCAGGGATATCCTTCTCCCTTGATTTGTCCAGGAATTCTACCCAGAGCCCGAGAAACACTTGCTTTGACAGTCTCTGAAATGGAAAAAATACTGATCAGTTCTCATTACTACTGAGCAGGCTTATGTTACTGGAATGTGCTGTGGGACTGGAGACTACTGGAGAATGATTTCTGGCCCAGCTTGATGGCATTTGAGCTTAATATGAATAGACAACTCAGATTCCCCAGAAGAAACTTAGAGAAACTGTTCCTCTTTCTGTATTAAAGCTTTAGCTACTTAAACCAAGAAATGCCCAGAGGAGTGGAAACACAAACAGAGCTTTCCCAAGCTATGGAAAGTCTAATTGGCTTTGGTTTAAAATCAGAGAAGAGGCCCTGAGTTAGCTTTGACTTTCTCCAGATACACATCCTTAACCTAATTATGCATTAAACTGTTTTCAAAGACTGTTTTCTTTGGGTCTTCTAATTTTGGAACAGTGTCTTTAAATGCTCATGCTCTTATTACATGCCGTTAATTCCAAATTGGTCTCCACAGTGCTAAATTTTTTGTCTTTAAAATGTGTCTTTTACCTGCTTTCTCTTTATTAAGTATGACCTTAGATTACCTATCTTCCTCCTTTGCCTGTATGCTCTTACTTAGAGATGTGATAGTTGGTCGCTTGCTGTTACTTTCATTTTAAATCCAAGTCCTGGCAGAAAATGATTTTATTTATAATGCAGCAGTGGGGACACCTGCTCATGACATGTGAGAGCATTCTGATGACATAACCAGCTACCAGGAATAGAAACAGCATCCTGGGCCTTCATTATGCACCATGTGATGCTTCTGCAGCGCTGCCAAGTCAAACATAATAATTCCACCCACTGAGGAATAACTATTCCCTGGAGAGGGAGCAAGCGAGCAAGCAATGGAGAGAGAGAGATTCATGTTGTTTATGAGTACTCAGTGGCTTCTGAGTATTGCTATGTAATGCAGTTGACTTTTGTCAGGTGTTCCTCTGCATAGATATTTGAATCTGAGGCTGACGTGAAGAATTGGAATGTGTTGTTCTTCGCTGGTGAAAGCAGTCGTATGTATTTGGAGGGGATTAGAATTCTGAAAGTTAAGGGAAAGTGTTTACATCAGAAATAATTAGAAATTAGAAATACTTCCAGTCCCTTTGTCACTGAAATCTCTTTTGGGGGCCCCTACTTTATTTTTATCCATTCTTTTGAGCTCTTATAGTAGTGACATTGTTGGCTTACACAGAGATCACCATTGCCATTCAGTGGCTTCCGTGCCAGAGTGACCCTTGTAGGGCCCACAGTGTTTCTGCAGTCTGTGCCGTGAGGTATCAGGTGTGCCCAGTATTGCATTTCCCAAGGAAAAACAGTTCGCTGTCCGCAGCCCTGCTCGGCCACCCTCGGCTACTGCTCTGCTATCTCCTGCTAACCTGGTCCTGTACAGATAACCTCTCCTTAATTTGGCCCATGATAAAACTATGAAATGGATTTTTGTTGTTGTTTGCTTGTTTTTCCTGTGGTGATTTATTTTTCATCTGCTAAGTTTATTTTGATTTTTGAAGATGTTTGTTAGAATTAACCTTAGGGTTTCACTCCTGGAGGCAACTTCATTCCAAGCTGCCACCAATGAGTGTCACCCGTTATTTGTCAGGGCTGACTTTGGTGCAGGAGATGCATAGAGCACCACGGGGTTTGCCCTGCTGGCTGGTGGATCAGCTCTCTGGCACA
Source organism: Nothura maculosa (assembly GCA_032353885.1). NCBI lineage: Eukaryota > Metazoa > Chordata > Aves > Tinamiformes > Tinamidae > Nothura > Nothura maculosa. Next base: position 531,628 of record JAUBOD010000058.1, on the reverse strand, counting down.
TCTGTTTTCTTCATGAAAAGACCAGAGTTACCAAGTCTCTTTCCGCAAGAAAGCTTTCCTCGCCTGGGTGCTGTAGTTTCCCAACTAACTGCATTCCCATTTTTTGGAAAGCGTACAACATCCTGAACACTCCTGATTTATATACCAGGTGGCAGATACGGAAAGTTTCTGCACTGCACAGCAGGGGAAAATGAGAGAAAGGAGTTTACAAAATGCGTAAAGGAAAGTGGGAACAAGTATTCCTTGAAAAGATCCTTAGGTTCTTTTTTTAAATTCTCTTATACTCTTTGCAAATTTGCTGATTTGTAACTAACTTGTTATTCAGGATCGCTCAGCAGTGTTCCAAGTTAGGAAATGCCTCTGGACTGCTCATCAACGGTATTTCCCCAGTCTTTGCTGTTTGTTGTTCCTATCGCCCTCAGTTCCCATGGCAATATTTTTGTGCTGCGCTGGGATAAGCCCGGCTAACAAAGGCGAGGAGAGGAGGATCCATTTACTCTGCTTTAGACACAGGGCTGTGAATTTAGGAACGTTTTTCTCTCCCGAACAGAAGAAAGCTGACAGGTTTATGGAAGTTTCAGGAGTTTTCTAAAGAAGGCAGCCGCTGTCACCGAGAGCAAGTCGACTTTCCTCAGGGAATGAATACTAGTATGAGCCTCCAACCACTGCCCTTTGCAGTCAGTGTCAGACAGATACTGTTCACACACAAATGTCATGTAAAAGTAAATACGTTTGGGGCAAGTAACGAGTGCGTCAAAATAATTTTCCGACTCACTGTGCACCTCTGGGACGGGTTTGCCACCCTTTGCCTAGCTGTAAATATTGCTGTTCTCTGCAGCTGGCCTCCCTGGGATGAGCGGGGCTGTGACCCTGAGCGGCAGCACCAAGCGGACAGGAGGGCGTTGGGTTGGAAGTTCTCCTGCATTTTGGGGCCAGCAAAGAGCTGCTCGTCAATACTTCTTGCATAGAGAACCTACTGGTTTCTGTTAATGGACAAGAAAATTCTTATTAACAGAGCCTAGCTATTAGAAGAGTTTTGGGTAGACCCAACACAAGATGCTCTGGGATATGTTGGTTATGAGGAATTGGTTATAAATGAGGTTATGAGGAATAACCTCATTTAACCTCATATAAATGAGGTTATGAGGAATTAGGAGACTGTGGAATGGCACCTAGCCTAGTAATATACCCTAAAACAGGCTAAGGTCAGAACAG
>JAUBOD010000058.1:500787-512391 GCA_032353885.1 Nothura maculosa | reverse complement strand
TGCTATGATTTGCTTGGTATGTTTGTCCCAATATTAGAGACATGTACTAGGAAGGTAGAGCTGAGGTTTGTCGCATTTGACTGTCCATACAAAACACTGGAAGCAGTTCTGGCGGCACACACAGGTGCAGGTGTAGCCTTGTGCAATAGAGCTGTGAAAGCTTTCAAAGGGCCTGGCTTTAATTAGGCTCTTACAAGTTCTGAAGAGCTCTGATTTCCATTTGTTTCGAGTTGACAGCAGATCCCAACTTCATTCCTGAGCCCGATGCTCTCGGCTTGCACAGCGGAAGAGGCGGCGGTGGCCAGGCCTGCAGCTGGAGTCCATGCTCCATGCTGCCTGATACCGACCAGGCAGTGCTGCAGTCAGAGGATATGTGCAAATTCTACAGAATTCACTTCATGCCCCCTGAGGATTAAAAAATGTCTCAGAAAATATGCATTCCAGCCCTTCAGGAAAGCATCGGTATCATTTTGGAGAGCATTAGATTGTTTGTGGGTGTTTGCAGCGAGAAAAATCTTGTATGAATTCCGTAGTTTATGTATAAGTGGAGGGAATTCTGTCACCATATGGGTATGTCTTTTTTTCCTGTGCATAGATAATGAATAAATGTTCATTTGAGCTTTGGGCATCTTAGCAGAAATTGAAATTCTGTAATGAAATGTGTGACTTTGACTGTCAATGTGTTCTTGCAAACATCCACAGCGATAAAGTGCCCTCCATACCAAATGGCTGAAAGGGGATGCGGCCTCTGCAGCAATCCCCAGAACACCACAGCATCAATATGAAGCTGCTTTTATTGTTAAATCTGCACTTTTTCCAGAAATAGCAAAAACTGGGGAGAAGAACTGGGGAGACCAGCACAAACAATGTCACTGTGTGCTGAGGATTAACTTGAGCTTTACAATAGAAGTGTTGGCTCTTTCACTGCCGCCTCTAAGTTGTGCTCCCAAAGAGCTGCCTTATAATTGTGTCTGTTCCCCCATCCCCTGTTGTCAAAATGATAACATGAAATACAGCTGAGCGACCTGATTTCTTAGGACATGTTGACCTGCTTCATTGTTCAATCTTTAGCCATGAGCAGCTTCAAGTGGCAGTTCTCTGGGGAGCGCTCTGCAAATGCGTGGAAGCCACATCCCGGGATGCAGTCAATGTAAGGAGCGGAAACATCACTGGATTCCAGGGTTATTAATTTGGTCCTACAGAATAAAAGGATTCTGAGCCCTGTGATGCTCTGCCTTGTATTTCACAAGGCAGGAAATCGTTATGGTTAGGAAAACATATAAACTGGGATGGATCTTCTGCTGATACAGGCTGCCTATTAGCTAATTATTTTAGATTTATGATATAACTGAAAAATACTAAGGGTAAAAAAATCTTTGTGTGACAGGGGAATTTTGGTTTTGTGCTTGATTCTATAGCACTAAAAAATCAGAAAAAAAAATAATCACAAAACAAATATATTATTGTATTGGATACCATTTTTTCATGATTTTTCTGTCTTCAAATAGCCTATGTTCTGCTTGCTCATATTATCATCTTTGGTCTGCTAGTAACGTCTGCAGTCATTACAGGTGAATGTGTAAGATATATTTCCTATAACCATGAAATGTCTTTCACATCAGCGTGATCCCTATTTACTGTACGTGTAAATACTGTAGTACTGGTTAGCTGCTTGGGCGAATCACACAGAGGCATCAACTCAGAAATCAGTGTTTACGTGATCTAAGAAATCAGTGTTTTAAATAGCTAAGCATATTTAATTCAGCTTTCAAAATCTCAGTCAAAACTGAAAAATCTATTGCTGGTGAGGCCCCATCTCTCCATGCATATGTAGAAAATATGCTTGAAATATAAAAATTTGAATGTGACTACCTGATTTTTTTAAAAATCATCTTAAATGAAGTAAATGTCACTTTGAACAAATAAATCCCCTGTAGAGTGGCAACTATGGGTATAAAACATTGAGGTATTACTGTGTTTTCTATGAAGAATGCATTGACTATAATATTTAATAGTAGCCTTACATCACAGGAATAGGAAAGCATAAATAACACATAAAATCAGCAAATGATATTTAGTTTTCATATGCTTTCTCTATTCAAATTTGTGTTAGATTTGTTGCCTTTGAGACAATGCTGAGTTCATCTTTTCAAATTTTTGTTGAAATTAATTTAGATTTTGCTGTCAAACAAATTGTAACTATATTCTGCTGTGTAATCAAATTAAATCATTGCTGTAAGTCACAAACACACATGAAAAAGATTTTATTTCACTATAAATTCATTATAAACTAAAACGTTGAACATCAAGAAAATCACTTGGAGTCAATTATCTTTATTAGTGTTTGTTGGACTCTGTGCTGGTGTTGATGCTCTCCCTCTATTTTGTGTGCTTAGATTTATGGAAGGCAAAATTGTCCCTCACACGTTCTTCTAGGTTCATTTGCTTGAAAGGAGAAGGACCCACCCAGAAATTACCTTCAACTTTTTGCAAACTGTATAATCGACTCCAGTTCAAGGCACTGAAATATAGAATATCAGAACTAAGTATATTTTTTAAAATTCTTTGATGGGATAATCATATTATTTCTGGATTCTGGTTGCCTCAGTTCCTGTCTTGTCTTCTGGGCCCAGCTGCCCAGATCATGCCTCGTGAACAGGCTGGTATACAGAATACATGGACAGTTAATACAGCCTCCTTATTTAGTGTAATTATATTTATATGGATTCACTTCCTAGCAGAATGAATGCTTTAACTAGTAAGTCAAGCCCAACTTGTAAGCAATATAGGATGAAGTTCCAGTATCCCTGAACAGAATTTTAAGCAAATTTCGGTCTACCTTGTTTTTTTCACAGATAGCGAGGGCAGAATTAATGTTATGTTTATGAGTATCTCCCACCAAAATATTTTGCATTATTCGGTCACTTCTCATCCTGGATTTCTGTTGTTTCTTTTGAAGTCAATAGGAGCAGTAAGTCCTAGTTACCTGTGAGCACTGGATATAAATCTGCATGGACTTGATGGTGCTTTTCTTTTTTGCATGTTGCTTCATAACTTGGCAGGGTGTATCCACCAAGTTAACAGACACCTCTCTGTTATTTTGTTGTTGTTGTTGTGAAAGTTTTAAGAAAAACAGGGGCAGTGTGGGACATGGGCAACTTCCCTTCCTCATCTCATGAGCAGAGCCCAACTTGTTCCAGATCTAGATGAGGTACAAAAGCAAGGAGCAGTTGATGACACCCCATTAACAGCTTTCACCATAGTACCTTCCAGGCCTTTCAGAGAGCTTTAAATATTGATGTAATAATGATTTCTGACCTCAGTAGGAAGAAATGGGAGTTCAAGAAATGGCCTGCAAGAAGGATGGGAATGGGCAAGGATTGTACAGCATTGGGAAGGAGGCAGACGGGTGGGCACTGCTTGATCAGATTTTGAAGGTATAACAGGTATTCTGAAAGTGGGTGATAGAAATGTAGAGGAAACAGCCACTTTTGTGATGGGCAGTTTATTAACTTCCTTCCAGGGGTGCTTCATCCGTGTAGGCTCCTACAGAAACTCTAGTGTCCACAAAACTTTAATGAAATTTTATGAAAATCTTAATGAAATCACTATGACAGAAATATAATAATGACATTGAGTGTATAATACTGTTCTCCGGATGAATTTAGTATAGATTTTTTTTCTGTCTTCTTATTTAGTTCTACAACTTGCTTCTAGGTGCCATTTTTTTTCTCTTTATCATTTACATAGTCAAATGTTTCATATAAGTAATAAATTAGTAATCTGTTTTGTCACCTTTCCAATATATATTAAAACTTTAATGGAACTGAGAATCATTCTGCTTCCCAGTGAACCAATTAGGTATTATGTCTTTTAAGTAGATATGAGTGAGTAGGTCATTAAGTATTCATTATGTGCATTTTTAAAGGAAACTCATAACATTTTAAAGGAGTCCTCAATGCTGAATCATGAATTTATCCTTTCCTCAGCACCTCTTTGAACTTGGCAGGTCATGTGGCTTCATTTTGTCTTACATAATTGCAAAAGAACTCATGGACTTGTTAATTACTTAATTTTTAGCTTAGTTTTGTAGTTCTAAATTTTTGTGTTCTCTGTCCACTTTATATGCCGAAACAAGGGTGAAAGAAAGGGCATGAGGGTGGCAATGCCACAGCATTAACCAAGAAAGTAAATCATTGCATCTATTAGGGGTGGCCAAACCTTCATGCATTCAAAACAGCAACACAAGATATAAAATGTTAAGGATTTTAGAATTTTTAATTGTACCTTCTGAGAATTTAGGGTAACTCTTGCTGTAGGTTTACAGTTCAGTAATGAATGAATCTAATGTGTCCTGCAGGACACATGTCCTGGGCTTCTGCCTCTGTGCCCCCTCCTGCCATCCTGGCTAAAGGATCTTCTGGTGGGTGATGTCCTAGCAATTCCCATACTGGTCATTCCGAGTAAGCGTGAACAGGGAACAGTCATTTGCAGAATTAAGATTTTTTTAAACCCCTAAAATACTTTTAATGCGGTCTTAGATGTAAACGAATGTAAATGAAGAATTTATTTTTGGACAGGTTATGCCTCTACATAATGAAACAAGATAAGTATCTAAGAAATAAAATAACTATTCTTGAATCATTTCTAACATTTTCTTTATTCTTTTCCTCTTCCTAAGATGAGCTTCTTGCAGCACATTGTACACATTTGCTTGACTACATTGTTTGCCTAATGCTTCGTTATCAATTGGTTATTTTTAAGTAAAAGCAAAACAAAACACTGCAACTACCGTCATTGTTCCAGGAGAAGTAAACATGCCAAAATACTTGAGCAGTACTAGGATGAATGATCTGAACTTATCTAAATGCAGATGGATGTTGCCTGCACACAGTGAATGCTGATGCACACACAGCCCGTTCCTTCCGTGCCACGGGGCTCTGAGCAGATACAGCAGCTCCTCTGCTGGAAGCGGCCAAGGGGCCGAGCAAGTCGCAACGCGATCATCTCTGCATGCAGAGATGCAGAATTCAGAGTGCTGAACTCCTGCATTTGACTTCAGAGACCCAATTAGGCATAGGTTTTTCACTGTACAGGGATTCAAATCCAAAAGATGAATATATAGGATCTGCTTTTTTTTTATTTATTTTTTTTAAGTTGACATTAACATTTTTTGTTTCTAGCCCTGTGTCTGGTTTTGTATCTAGGGCCTCTTCTATATGTAGGGCCCTCAATTGCCTGTAAGAACTGCATGTTTCAGTTGTGTTCTTAAGGAATACCTGCTCCCCCTGTGTGGACAGTCTTGGCAATCTTTAGGGTGCTGATACTGGATTTACTGTGTCCCCCGTGAGGCTTGATCCCTAAGTCCCATCACAGGAATCGTCTTTGTGTCAGGAGGGGGCCTCACAATCAGCCTCCCTTCAGCCTCTGCAGGCTCTGCGCTGGTGGGATTCTTCCCCTAGCCACAGATGAGGCTTTCCTGGTCCCCTTAAAAAGGCCATGTAGTGGGAGCGAAAAATCCTTTCATTTTATGTACCTTGTTTGCTTGAGGCAGAGCATAAAATAATAATAATAGTAATTCAGTTTAGCAAGCTATTTAGAACAAGTACACATCATGTAAAGCATTAAAATGTGTCAAATGTCACATTAACCTCAGATTTACATATTTATTAACAGATTTTGAAGGTAGCATTAAATAAGTGTAAACTTTGATATTTAAACTAGCAAGTAAAAATATCTAAATGCTGTGGTTACGTTTACAGACAATAGGAAGGAAATTTATTAAATATATATGTTTAATTATGTCACATAATTTTATTAATATATCTAGTAATATATTCATATATGAGTTAGAAAAAGGCTTAGGCTTTCTGCACGTTGAAATCTCTGAACTTATAATGAAAACTAACATTTTAATTCTTTGACCCACCAGAGGATGTCGAGGATCCCTCTCAGCTGACCCAGGGGCTGACTTCATTGTCATCCACTTCAAGGTTCCTTGACACAGGATATAAAAATTTCTAGGAGCAAGAGTTATTTCTGTGAAGCTTTACCTGGATGTTAGCTGAGCCCTTTATAAATGAAAGCATTTATAGAATTCGCTTATGGATCCAAAATTAGTTTTTAAATAATGACCTTTTTTGAAATTCTGAGATTCTGGGTCAGGCTGATGTGTTTTCGAAATGTGGATCTTGCTTTGGGCTCAAAGGCCGTTTCTGATTCTGGAAATACAATAACTTGGTGGAGCAGGAAGGAGTCCTATTAAGCATTGCCTTGTTCTAGCAAACCATCCTCCAGCTGATGTAGTGCTAGGCCAGCTGTTAATAATTTTACAAGCAGAGCGTGAAATAGCAGCTTGATACCTGACTAAAGGGGAGCTGCAGCATCGCACGAGAACATTTGAATGTGCTACCCTTAGCGAGCTGCCATTAATGCCATTTCAAGGAGCCTTTGATACTGTGGTCGGGATACTTGCTATTACATCCATAGTGACAGCTCCAATTGACAGGATTAAAAAGACAAAATTAAAAAAGGAATTATTTCATGCCCTCAAGTGCAGATAAGAACAGCTACATCTCTGCTACGTGTCTTGGCTTGACAGTGGATTTTTTTTTCTTATGGCTTTTCATGTTCTGCCCAGTTCTTAAATTCTCTGTGTCATTTCATTTAGCCTCCTCGCTCATTTTCTCTCCCTTCCTGCCACATCTTTTCCTTCTTGTCTCTTTGCCCACCCCCCCAAATAAACCTCCCAAACCAGATTTTTTTTTTTTGCCTAAATGACTTGTATTTGTGACTACATTGTTCTGGAATTATTTCTTCTTCTCAATAGTTATTTTTCCCTGTAGTGACTTTGTCACAGAGTCTTGCTTCCTATTTTAAAGTGTCTGTTTCTAAGATTACAGCATCTTTGGAAGGGATGAGAGGGGCTTTCTGAGGCGAGGTACCTTGTAGGTAGTACTGCCTGTGGTAGCTAATTTTCAGTGGAAGTGACTGTTTTAATGGTGCTGTGACTTGATTTAATAATAAATTATTAAGGATAATTAATTATGCTATGAGGCTTGTTGCTCTAGATAGACATCTTTATTATTTTATAGTAAAATAAATGAAATAATAATGCAGGAAAGGTATTCTGAGAGCAGTAATCATGCCTAGTTTTGACTTTTTTGTCTTCTTTCACTGCAAAAATTACAAACATCTTGTGAATCAGTGTGTGATTCAAAACCTTTAATATGTAGTTAACCTTTGTGGTGCTTAACTTCTGACCAAAAGGTTGTAAAGTTTGCAGGTCAAAATCAGTACTGTTTTGGGAATTAATATTGATCATTTTTTCAGATGGGCCAAAGTGCTACTCTTTGTTACTACCAAAGTATAATAGGCATTTTTAAAGGCTCACATACTCTGTATTTTTAGCAAACAAGCATCAGATTAAGATGATTGGCAGAAGAAAAATAGAGATAACAAATACATTTAATAACTATTGCATAATTTGTGGGATTTCACCCCAACAGCAAAATTATGAGGTGGCGGCGGTGGCCTGCTAGTTCTGCTGGATTTTCCTTAGGTGGGATGGGAATCGTGGCCTCTCAGGCAGCACTGGAAACCAGAGGTCCTGCTCTTTGGCTCCTCTGCAACTGCACAGGGCTCTCTAGACTCGAGGTTAGTTCATTTGTTCTCTCTGGTAAAGGTTCTTTAAATGTAATTTGAATAGGCCTTTTTATTAATCCTATTTGATGTGGTTATTTTCTTTTCCCGATCCTGGTGTAGTTTGGGCTATTGAGGGTGTTTTATTATTATTTTTATATTTGATTCTGTGGTTCTTTAGGTTGTCCTTGTTGGGGAACATGTTTATGCATTGCAGAGTCACTCATTTGCAAGCATTAGCCGTGCTGCATGTCTGTGCTCTGCTTTATGCATTATTTAAGATTTCGGTTCAGGAGCCTGTGTAATTGGCTTATTTATGCCAAGTCTTCTCTGATTTCGTTCGTTTTATTCATACACCTTACTTGTTCCCAAACATACTTATTTTCTTCTATGTAAAGATTCACCATTTTAGGAGCTGAAGAATATCCTTACAATATGACAAGAGGTTGGGGTATATCAATACAGCCATATCCTTCCTTAAGAATTGTTTTAGGCTGTAGAATGGGATACTGAGCAGCGGCTGGTGAGATGGAACAGAGCATTTACAAGGCAATTGCATCCTGCTTACTGTGTTGTTTTATATGCATTTTTATATGCATCCTTACTTCTAGGCCTGGTTCCCATCACCTCGGGCTACATCCATATTAACAAGTAGCGTAGGGTGATAGGGTGGTTCTTTTTTGAGAGCAAAACACATGATGCTGAGGCAGCAATGTCCACATTTCAGGCGTTGTTTTGGTCTAGCTCTAGGCTTGTCCTGTGGAGTGAATGCCCAGTGGCTGCTGGAGCGCACTGGGCTATTCCCATTTAATTGCATGGAAGTGAATCCAATTGGCGTGCTGTGGAACCACAGTGTTGGGCAGATCCCTGTTCCTCGTAGGACATCCCTGCTGCCAGCACCTCTCCGAGCCTGTTTGCTGCTTTCCCCCATGGGCAGGCTCTGCTGCTGGCCAGGAAAGGAGCTCTCTCCCTCTATCCAGAGGTGCCTTCACCCCACCCAATTATGCTTTTTTAAAGGACATGGAAATTTAAAGGACCCTAGAAATAGAGAATAGCCAAACAAAGCAGATGCTGAGTGTTGCAGACTCACAGCTTGACATTTGAGAACAGCCTCCCTAGTTGTATAGGGATAACTTGGGCTATGAAAGCTGTAAATAGCATCAGAATTAGTGCAAGCACGAGGAGGAGGAGAGGAGCACCATTGATAACACACAATTTGGGAGGTTTGACTATGAAAATCAATGAAAGAACTATAAAAAAACTATCTTATGTTTCTCTTCTGTTTGCAAACTGTCAACTAGTTGTGTTTCAAAAATATATATAGATAGCAGTTACTCAGCAAATGTTTGTTGTTAATGTATTTCAGGCAGCGGATTGCTGACAAACCATTTGCTGTGAGTGATTCTTGGACTATTTCATAATCATCACTTATATTTGCAATTTGAATTGCTTTGACTGCATGCATAGGTGACATTTTTCCCACTTGGATAATTGTGAATGTGTAGGACCAGGGTTCCATATTTGCCCCTTTAAATCTTATTTCCTATGAAAATATTGATAATATTTCTGAGTGCCATTCTTTCTAAACTCAAAAGTGTCTGACGTTGTTATGAAAGAACAAAACTCCACTACAAGTACAGGTTTTTTGAAATGTTTCCTCAGCTATTCTGTTAAGTTGTATGAACAAGCAATTCCTATCCAATATTTTTGTGTTTGTTTCTTTCTGGAAGTTAGTACCTTGTATTACATTTTGCTTAAGCAAAAAGTTAGTCTTGGTTACAGCATTACTTTTGATGTAAGGCTTATGGTTTTGCTTTTGATTGTAAGGGTTAACATTTTATTTTTCTTGTTTGGAATTTCTTGTTCAGATTTAGATTTTCCAGCTGGCTAAAATAGAAATCTGACGCATGCACTGTACACCAAATGGGTCAAATGCACACTGAATATTAACTGGATATTAAAATATTCTTAATTTGAATGCACATATTACATTAAGCTCATACTTGTTTTGACAAATCCTTCAGTTCTCAAAGACTCCTGAGTGGTGAAATCAAAAGTGTTTTAAATAGACTAAACTGACTTTCTGTGTTTTGCAAAATAGTAGTTTTATTAAAAAGCGTGTAGACTGACCTTGTGATTATTGTTGCAATAAAGAAACAGGTAATTCTGTTCCAGATCTTTTAAAACAGTTCCGTTTTGGTAAAACCAGAATTCTAAGAAATTATGAATCTAATGCCCAATTCATGCATTTAGTCTTATTATGATGGCATTAAAAATACTAATAGTAGGCTTTTTATTATTATTTGATTTTGTTGTTGTGAGCCCTCAGATTTGAATCCTTAATCAACAGTCTTGATTATTTTTCCTATTGCAAAGAGGGAGAGAAATGTGCTCGTATTTCAGTGGAAATGGAGGTTCTCATATAACTGCTTAGTATCAGGTGATGGAAACTGCTTGGGCTGTCAACCCTGTGTACCACTTGTGAGGTCCACTTCAAACACAATTCAGAGAGAAGACTTATCTCAAAACTTTGCACTGAAAACTTAAACTTTTTTTCTCATATTTCTATGAAGTTTCAACTGATAAATCCTTAAAAGCCATCTATCTCCATTTTTTTCTCTTCTCAGTGGATAAAACAAAAGTCCTTCCTTTTCTAAAACTAGTAGTTAAACAGAACCAATAGCGTGTCCTGTTTCCTTAGTTCCTCAGATATACGTAGTATTTATTTCTATATGCAGTTAGTTAAGATCAATCAATATTCCTCCAAAACAATGAACCCTATTTGCTTCTGCTCTAAATAGAAAGTAAGGTTTAAGTAAGACACAAAGAAACTAAGAAAGTAAGGTTCTGATAGAAAGCTAGGTTCTGTCTTAAAAGCTGATGATGAAAAAAAGAAAAAAAACCTAGCAAGTCAGTTTTCCTCGTAGTTAGTATTCATTTTCATTTCATAAATTACGTGAAAAATAGCTTAACTAGATGCTTATGTGTTACGTCCAGTAATAGCCATATCAGCTCATTTATGGACAAGCTATAGCCTTAAATTCACAAATATATTGGTAGAATTTCCCAGGGTTTTGGCTGGCAGATTAACTTATTATGTAAACAAATGCTTTATTGAGTGCCGTCCTAAATCTTGAGAGAATATTAGAAATCGATAGCAATACAGACTGAAAATTAAGTAATGTGGTTAAGCACCTCTGAATGATGCCATTTCACAAGTTGATTAGAAATAAATATGCCAATTGCCATGAAGCCTCTCTTGGAAAGAGACGGATTGTTCCGTTGGTGTCTGCAAGAACGAGACCATCTCAAGAGCCACAGAATGTGTCGTGCGCTGCTTGTCAAGAGGGACAAAAGGCCGGGCCCTTGATGCCGCTGAGGCTGCAGTAAGATGCAGCCTCTGAACACCCAGAGAACCGAGTTAGGAAAAGAGGTTAAGAGGCTCAAGATCCCTGCCATTCAAATCAGCCGGGCTAGAGATGAGCAAGGAAAGACCGCTAAGATGTAAAGTGGATGACTGGCCAGATGGGATTATTTGATTCTGCTGAGTAAGCTACTTAACCTACTAACCCAAGGTGATGGGCCAACCCCGAAATGAAGTGACTGCGGTGGACACTCCAACACGCTCTGTTCTGCCAGGTTTATGTAATTGTCATAAACTCGCGCCAACATTTACAGTATTAAACCAACAGCACATTCCATTTGACACTGAAGACGATTCCCAACTAGCAGAAATTTGGCATAAAATTGACAAGTCATGGGTAATTTTCTATAAAAAGAAAAAATACTGTGTTCTCTAGAATTTGCACCTGTGATTGAATCTTTCTTATAGTGAGAACAGTACAGAAAGCAATAGAATTATGTCATTCATATACAGAATAAGAAATAATTTGAATCACTAAGTACTGCTGATAGTTAAATTGATTCTCCAACACTGGTTTCAGAATAACCAGATGTCTATGA
>JAUBOD010000058.1:439523-450546 GCA_032353885.1 Nothura maculosa | reverse complement strand
CTAGTTGGAGTTAAAAATATCACGGAGCTGTTGTGGGCCGCAGCAAACGCTCTGTCAAATTCCCAAGGAAGCCTGCAGAGGTGGGGAGGCAACGGCGTGCTGCTATCTGCCAGCCTGCGGTGTCAGACAGTGACATATTACACACATTCCCGGGAAGGATGCGGACACGCTGTTCCACACATGCTGTCCTGCTAATCCCGCAGGGATTTTCCTTGCGCCCACGCAGCCACCGCTGGGCTCTCCTGCTGGATTGCTACCCCCTAATTCTCCAGCGCCTCTAAATGACCATGAGTTGGCCCTGTGCGACACGGAACTTTTGTACAACCTTCCCTCTCCAGGGCTGTGCTACCCAGGCTGTCCTTTAGCTTCAGGCTGGCTGCGCTGGCTTTGCTTCTGTGTGCACGTTAATTCTCGGGTCCCTCTCTCTCGCTTGCCCTTTCTCTTGGGCCACTATGCAAACGGGGCTTGTATAACCAACCGGTGAGTCATGCTGCCACGTGCAAAATCTCTCTCTGGGTGGGCCTTGCTGGCTTGCGCTTAGCGCTCTGCCATTACCACTGGCATGCTTTCCTGTTCTGCTCTTTGCATAGCCCTTGTGTTCGTAATCATGTTTTTTTCCAGTGAATAAGTGTCATGTTTAATTATAACAGCCATTTTGGTCTTCAAAGCCCATAGCTGAGACAACATGTAGCGTCTCTGTGATTGTGTCCTGTTTTAGTAAATCTGATGAGTTCCTACTCCCCAAAACAAAACAGAGACTCTTAATGTTTACATTTATTTGTTTAAATAGCGTTTACTTGTCAAAACCGTAGAAAGGCAAGCACCAAGAAAATAAAAGACTCATTATGTTCATTTACTGATGTAATGTATCAGCGTAATAGGAGGCTGGGAGAACATGCTCCTCATTTTTATATTAATTAGCAATCTTTGGTTGCATTTGTTTATTTAAATCATGCCATTCAATTTCCAGAGAGAAAATCGGAAGTCTGGAGAAACCTGATAATCATACAGTAATCATATTGCTTGTGGTTGGTTGGTGCTTGCCCTCTGCCTTGTGATTATCCTTGTAAGTGGAAGGAAAACACTAGAAACCTGGCTTGTTTGTTGTGCAAGTCAGTGTCCTTGAGGAAAGGTGTATAAATCAAGTGAATATTAAAAATACATTGTATTTCAACATTACTCTCTGCAACCAAGCTGAGTACTCAACAGCTATTACTTCTTGAAAATAATACTTGCCTTAGATTTTCCTGTAGTAAAGCTTTTGATTTAAAAAGGGGGAAAAAAAAAAGCATTAAAGGGATCAGAGTGTTGCATAGTGTTTAGGTAAATAATTTCACAGTTTTCTGTAAACTCTGAAGTGTGCCAAGCAAATATGCTCTTGTTCCTGATTATTGGTGAATAGTGTTCATTATCAAGGGACAGGACTAGAAACAAAAAACACTTGTACTGATACCTTTGAATTTTACTATAGCATCCTATAAACCTATGTCCTCCTTGTTTTTTTTATTTATTTGATAAATAACTTGATTAGTTCAGAAAAAATGTTTGTGATGAGCAGAATGAGCTTGAGTGAAAGCAGATTTTTTTTTTTTTTGTAAAATTTGGCTCCATTGAATAAAGGAGCAGAGAATATGTCTCAGTTCTGACTTTGAGGTAGTATATGTGAGTAACTGGCAAACAAATCCTTTTTAGATGAAGTATTCATTGAATGATCTTTAATAATACCCTCTGAAAACCATGTCCTACCCACAGACAATAGATGGAAATATCGTCTTCATTTTAGAGAAATCTGTGCTCAGATTCATTGGAAAAGAGCATCAGCTGCACTTGGCACAGATTGCAGGGAGGATAGAAAATTTGCCTCTAAATCATTCATGTAATCTCTGGTCTTCAAGCTGTTCCAGGGCTACTTTGGGCCCTGAAGTACTTTAGACCAGCATCAGCTCTAGCTCATGTCTTGCCTTGATTTGCTTCAGCCCTTAGGGATCTTTGCAGCTTTCCTACCACATACCTTTCTCTCGCCCACCTGTGTAGTGCACAGACATCCCACTTCCTGGGCAGCTCTCCAAAAGACCAATCCTCTCACCAGCAAAACACAAAGCAATTGGAAAATGATCAAGGAGTCTGTAATTTGGAGGAAAAAGAGAGCTAGTGCGTTGCCAAGTAAGGGGACCACCAGTCCCAGTGACAGCAATGCTATCCTATGCAAAAACTCTCAAATTTTAGAGAAACCGGAACGGAGAAATAATCAAGTACAGAGATTTAAGTTGCATATATAGAAGATAAGCTTATTAAACAAGTTATCTTTAATAGGACATGAGAATCAATTATAAAGAATTAAAATACAATAAAAGCTATGGAGTAAGTTAATTGAGACTGAGGAATTTCCTTATGGGGGTCAAATATTGGAAAATGAGACAGTTCAAATTGGCTATTTTGGTGTTTTAGACACTATGTGAACCACAACGACATTTAAAGAAGTATAGGCATTCACTGTTCATGATGATGTTAGAAGAAAATCAGGAAATACTGCAATATATTCTTGGTACCTGAATGAAAAGAATGTGAGTATGAGAAATGTTGGTTATTGTTAATTCTCTTTGAGAGAGTAAAAGTAGAATAAGAACTAGGAAACTAAGATTTTAAGACGGATAAAGAGATTTAATAATCTAGCTTAAGATGCTGAAAATATTATTAATTAGAGGATATACAATATGGAACTTCAACAATGATAAGTGCAAATGATGTTTTAGTGGACCTATTTAATCATGTTTCCAGGCACCTGTGCTTTGGCCAACAGAATTAATCATGAAAATTTTCTGTGTTGGGCTGAACTCAGCTGACTGTGATTAAAATTTTCTCTCTCTATTGACTTGGAAACTGGCTCTGAAGCATAATGATGTACAGCAGCATGTTCATACAAATTGCTAACAATTCCTTTATGTAGATCCAACAACTGTAAGCAAGTATCACTTTTAACAAAGGGTTTTCTTTACCACTGTCTGCTTTTCCGCAATACGCAGTTATTTTTTTTTGGTCTTTTAATGAGTTAAAACTTAACTAGGGAACTGGAAAAAATGTCTGCAGCTTCCTCCTTCCCCGATTTTAATAAAAGCCAAAAAGCCATTCTCAATGTCTAGTATGTCACAGTCCCTTTCCCCTCTAATACGGTCCTGATAAACTGCCTTGTGCCATTCATGTTTTTTTCTTTAGCATTACTAAGTAGACAGGTTTTGTTTTCTGTTTTATTTTCTGTTGTTACAGACAGCTTGTTCCTCAACACTGGTAATCATTTTTTCCTTGAAATCCTAAAGACTCATTCTGGACATACACATTACGTACACATGACCACTTCTATGGTAAAAGGCATCAATGTACAAATCGGTGAAACACAGAGACTCCTGCATTAGGATTTTATGATTTGTTTTGATCACTGAGTAACAACGCATTAAAACTCTCTAGCTGACATCCCCAATATTTGAAATGGCATCGTCTAAAATGTGCCCGAAAGTGGCTGGAGGCTGGGCAATGACACTGGAAACCCAATGCAGATTGGCAGCTACTATCTCAAGAATAACTTTTTTTTTCATGTCTCTGAACGTTGAAGAATTTTGCAATTTTTTAGTTCCTTTTTATTGCCTTTCGTAGTGAAAGCTTTTCTTCAATCCATCTACAGCATGAAAAGACATCATAGGGTGGGGTGAACTTTTAAATGGTGGATTAGATTTCAAGAAATGATTTCCTAGGATAGACATTTAGATCTGTAATGGTGAAAATGAAATCATTTCGGAACATAAGTATCTGGCAGTTAACCAATTCTCATTGAAAGTCAGGGCATAAACCTTTTTTGATAACCTTGTCTCTGTACATGTAGCATTAACTCTGCATAGTATAAATATAAGTGCCTTGTGATAATCAATCAGCATTTTGACCAGTTTGTGACTTGAGGAAGCGTGCTGCTTGTGAGCAGTAGGACACCCAAATCTTTGTCACCTCTTAAAGTTGTAAACTGTTACTCACAGCTGTAGCTAGGTACATATGTAGTGTATGTATTTATGGCATGTAGTTACCATTATAGTATATGCTCATGACTTAATCATCACGACCACTGCACCACGAACTGTTCTGAATTGTCGGTCTGTTCACACAACACCAAAAAGAGATGGATATAAGGTATTTCAGTTTGTTTCAAATCAGCTATTTGGATGCCTTATAATTAAGATGTCATGTTTCTATTTCTTGATGTTTTTTAGGCTGTGATTACCTGCTCTTTCAGATTTGCCTAATAAATGGTTGAAATAAGGGTGATTCTTTTATCAGAGGTCACATAAGAAATGGTCGTAGAAGTCAGGAGGCAGTTCTGTAAATTGTCTTGCCATATGCAAGACAGAGTAAAATATCTTGAGATGTTCATAAAGCTGAACATCCAATAAAAATAATTTTTGCGGATTTGGAAAACTTCCAGAGAGGGAGACTCCACAACCTCCCTGGACAGCCTGCTCTACAGCTTGGTCACCCTCACAGGAAGGGGTTCTCCATGTTCTTCCTCACATGGAGATTGATGGACTTATTGGAGATGGAGTTATTGATGTTGATGATATGGAGGTTATTGATGGAGTTATATGGACTCTCTCTGCAGAAGGAGAGTCCTGTTGTTTATCATTAACTGGTAGGAACAAAACAAACTCCTTGGTTTCAAGCTGCAGTATACTGGGTCCTTGGAACTGCATTTCCCCTCAACCCCATCTCCTTCCTAATTTCCGTGTATGGTTTATATTTTGTAGCAGAAATCAAAAGACATACTTTACATTTAATGCTCTTTGAAGTTGGTATTTAAAAGAAACAAACAAAAAGAATTAAGACAACATAAGCTCTGTCTTTCAATTTAACAAAATAACTTACAAAAGGACAACTTTGTTTTGACTGGAGAGTTTATTCACATGATTTAATCCTTCCACATACTTTCTTTATTTTTCTTGTTTTCAGATAAGGTTGAGTTCTTTTATCTGCTGGGCACGCTCCTCTCTTTCTTGTAGAAGAATGTCTCATCTCTATTGCTCTGGAGCTGTATAGAATTCATTTGCATTAAAAAATACACTTTTTGCTGGAGAGTTTTTTATCCAAAACAGAACAAGTTGCAAACTATTACACATGTCTCTTTTCCAGGGTACTTTTTCAGTGACCTATCAAAATCTTCACAGAGCAGAACAGAGTTCCTTAAAACTTGAAACAAAACTGAGTTAAAATTTCATCATCAAATCCATCCTTTTCAGTTCTGTGAGTGGACTTTTGTGCTTATCAGTGACTTCCATGGGCAGTTTAACTAATTCAAAGTGAGGAGAATAAATATTTTGAAATGTTTCCCTCTAGATTGTATCTTGTTTTGCGTACAAGAGGGAGAATTTGTGTAGTGCAGATCCCATTCCCAGCTCTCGGCTCTTCTACAGACTTGCTGATTGTGACATTCAGTTTAGTTGTCAGAGTTTGCGTTTTTTTCTAGGATCATAAGTTAAGGCAAGAAACGCTCCAGGAAATACCTACTTTTAGCACAATTCCAAAAGAGCACTGCGATGCACTTGGCAAGGCGCTGACCCAGCCGAGTTGAGCAAAGGAGTCGGGAGTGGGAGACTGAAAGAGCAGCGAGCTGGTCCTGTTGCTGTGAGGAGAAGACATAGAAACACGATGCTCATTCCTTTGCTCTGCAGCAGTTTCAAGGCTTGGAAAGTCCTTACGAAATTTGCCAGTAATTTATGCTAATGATGTTTTGAAGCCAAATGCTTGCTAGCAATATGTGCTGCATCTCTCTCTCCTTCAGTAGCTTTTCATTCAGGAGAACGGATTATGGTCTGCAATATTCATGAAACACAATAAAATGATAAATCATGGGTTTCTTTTTTTAAAACCCAGTTTTTTGGTCCAGAAAGGATTATGTTCTACCCTGTTGCTGTCCTAGTCAGAGCACATTTAACTCAAAACCAGACTTTGCTTCAGCCGTGCCCTTTGTTAGGAGTCTCCTGGCCCTCCAACGTCTGTTCCCTTCAGTAGGATTGTTGCTGGAGCTGGATGCCGCCCCGCTCGGCCAGCCGGTGTCCCTGGCCCCTCTCCAGGCTGGCGCTGCCAGGATTGGGGCGCTGGGCCACGGGAAGCGCTGCCTTGCCCTGCTCTCCAGGGAAAGCTCCATTGCAGGGAGATGGGGGCTCCGCTGAAACCAGCGTTTTCAATATACCAAATTAAGTTATTTTTGTGGCCAATTCACCTAAGTATCAACTCACCCTAGCTAGTAAATTTGCAATAGCAATTTGATATTAATTCTTTAGCTTTGGTGTTCCTGTGATTTTGTTGCTTTATGCCCTTTGGTTTCCCTTTACATAATGCTGCTGATCATTACTTCTCTATATACCATAGTATTTATTTGCCAAAGGCCTGAAATCGCAGTGCAGATAAGAACATCAATGATCCGAAGTGTAATGATGCATTTTTCCCTTCCTATTTGTTACAAATTGCTGCCTGGTTTTCAGAGCCGAGCAGCTCTGGTGCTGCTGTGAATCAGATACATGCTGAGCTGTCGTAGGTCAGGATCTGTTTGTTCAGTAGAGATGCACCATTTTTCTTTTCATAGAGCAAATTATGTTAATGCCAGCAACATCTGCCGTAAAACAAAACAAAAATTTTCTAAAGCATGCGGAGGTCGCCATCTCCATGACCCATGTGAAAGCGAGAGAGAATATAAAATAGGTGTAGAGTATTCCAGTTGCAATTTGATATCATTTCTCTTGGTTTAAATGATTCATCAAAACCCGGGGCAGCAGTGTGTTTATCTACTGCTTTTATTTAGAAACTTGTCTAGGAACACAGCAAATTTTGAGAGGTTTTGAAGGACAGGAAAAAAATCTAAATTTTGGTCTAGGGCTCAGAGCATAAGATGATTCAAAGTTTGATTAATGTAATTTTATTAGAAAACAATTCATGTTTTTATTTAATGCCTTTACTGGGACTACAGACAAATATTTTGTAGTGGATACAGACATTCTTAATTTAAAACCTTTTCAGGTTACTTCAACGTACTAGATATGTTAACTCGTATCCCTTGTCCTCTCTTTTTAAACAATAAATGAGAAAGTAGTTTGGAGAACTGGTATTACTACTAGCCTGCAGTAGCCTCTAGTGGCCTGAGGCAACTGGTTGTGTGCAAAACACACGTGCTACTGGATGCATCCCTCTATTTTTTTTTATTTTTTTAAGCTAATGTGAGTTAGATACTTATCTATATCTGCTGTATTTGAGATAATATTTGGTCTTGGGCCAGTGTAATGCAAGACCAAAAAAAAAAAAAAAAAAAAGACTTTGTGTAAGTTTTCAGCAGAGCAGGAAAACAAGTCTAAATTTGATTTTTTTTGTTTGTTTGTTTGTTTGTTTATTATATTATCCTTGGGCATTAACTAAGAGGGCTCAAGTTGTAGCCAGCCTAACAGAGCAGACGTTAATTCTGTGCAAGAATCCAGGCTCCTTGGAGGCTCTTGGATCAGCTGCTTTGTATCTAGCTAGGGTCCTAAAGGTCCAAGAACCACCTCGCTTGTTGACAGAAACACAGGCTCAGTCTTATGCATTTTTATTAAAAGCATTTAGAAATGAATATCCAGGAAACTCTATCACAAATGCTGTACTACCACTGATGAGCAAAACACACGACAAATATCAGACCGTGAGGAAATGAACTGGCTAGTCTCAATACTGATTTAGGGTTAAAGTATCAGATTAATATCACAGATAAGTCTTCAACTTTAAGGGATGATTTAAAAATAAGTTTGTTGATGGAGTTAGAAACTCTAGCAAAATGGTTTCAACTGAGTCAAGTGAATGCAAGCTGAGGATGACTGAATATTTGCTGCTGAAATGAAATTGCTGCTTTATTTTCAAACCACACAATCAGATCTAAATAGAAAGTTTCCAGTCCTGATTTGACATTATGATGGCTACCACTGTCTTCATTTCCTCCCTCAGTAATGATATTACATTATGGACCTGAAAGAACACTCTGATTAGTAGGAGTATAATAGATGACATCTTTATATTTTTTTAAAAAAGGAAATCATAAATCCAGAAGATAAAACCTATTTTACTAAATATCTTTATGACATTGTTTTAAGAGTACTTAACTGTCTCTCATTTTTCTTCAGTAGATGCTGTAAGTCCATCCAGACATGCATGTGTAAAATAAACTTTCACAATCTATAGTCACGTAAGGTCTTGGCCTTCTCCCAGCTAATAAAAGACAAAAACATTTTTTAAAATGTAAAAAAAGAAATAATATGCCAAGTATAGTCAGGTGTTTTAAGATCCTAATCTCTGGATTCATCTTGAGGTAGAACAGCAGTCAAGAAGCCAGATGGTGTTGGTGCAATGCCCTTTGCCAGTGGTGGCCTTTCAGTACAAGGAGAAGCTGGTTGAGGGCTAGGCAAGTATCTTTCTATATAAAATAACTATTTTGTTTCAAGGTGATTTTCGTCCTTCCTTCTGGAAATTTCATTTTCCTTCAGCTGCCTTGTTGAACTGAAAAGCAAAACTTCTCCATTCTTATCCTTAAAATCAATGACTTATGAGCATCAATCACTGTCTTCCAGAATTTCTATCCAAACTCTGTGTGTATCCTGGGACTAGGCAAGTCCTTCCACCAAGCAAGGTCTGAGATGCATCATTGTTGTTGATTTCAATGTGATAAAGTCAATTTGCACTTTTAGAAGGACTCTATACAGAGTCTGAGGAAACGGGCAGAGATTCTTCCAAGCAGTGAGGCACCAAGCCCTCATCGGGCCCTTGCTCTGAAGTGGCCCCTGGAAAGCTTCTCTTTCCACTGAAATGATCTCGAGAATCACTTCTTTCTTTATAGTCATAGTTAAAGTGGTGTGAGTCTTCCCACTTTGTTGCTGTTTTACAGAAATGCAACCTCAAATTGTATGAAAATAATTGACAGAAAAGACTAACAACAGCCAGTCACTCAGCAGGTTTCCTTTGGTAAATTAAAACAAAATATGAGCATTATGTAACCCAGCTGTCATCATTTGTCTTGAAAAGAAGAACATTTAGTAATCTATATTTAGGAAGCAGTGCATAAATCACAGTTTTACATTTTATAAGATTTTATCTTGTGGAGAAAAGTTACCACCCACTGGAGAAAGCAAGGAGGAAAAAAAAAATATATATATATATATATATATATGTTACGATGTAAGCCAGTTGTTTTATAATTGCAGATTCCAGGTTTGTTGTTAAGATTTTGAAATAAAAGCAGTTCTCAAGGGAAGAAGGAAAGACGTCCTGCCAGTTGTATGTGGCCAGTTTGAACCAGTACAAATTCAGGCAGCTGCCAGAAAGGCCGTCCCCATTCTGCTTGCACATGCTCGTTGGTACTTTTTGTCTCTGTGCTTGTCTTGTTCAGCCATAGGGGCAGCCCTGTCAATTCTTGTGCTAATTTTCATTCAGTTGGGTCTTTGGGCAATCACAGCCATGCTCATGCTTACAAAAGAAAAGCAGGGCTGTGTACAACTGAAATACTGAAAAGCAGAGAACTGTCCCTGTTTGCAGAAGCAGTCAGATCAGTTTAAACTGATAATGAAAACATCCCCTTGGTTATAAGATGTGTAAATAGGATTTAGTCTTATGTCCTTTAAAAAAAAAAAAAAAAAAACATGTTTACATTAGGAAACATGCTGATATATTTACTGCAGAATAAACTATTCTGGAAGAGTTAATTGCATGGGCTTTTCCTTCCGGAATGCAAATCACTGTGACCCTAGAATAGTTATTCCAGAATAGTATCCGTTTTTAAGTACAGTTTCTCCATCAAAGCTTTTTCAGGAATAGTTGTTAGCCACTTTCCTCGGCAGACAAGACATGAAAAGGATTGTTTGGTTTGTAAGAATGCATTTAACGTTGACGTTATTCTTGGAAAGTTTGGGAAATTCAGTCTGTTTACATAGTGTAGATAGCAGAGTATGCTGACATTTTCTTGCTTAACACCTGAAAACACCTTGTCTTTGCTCTTTTTCTGTTCTGCTGCTCAGTCTAATTGCTTGAGAGAGGGAATCAAACAGAGTTTGATACTTTAGAATCCCGGGGACCAGTCTAGAGATTTAGCATTACATATAAAACCATTAATGCAGCTCCACACCTCAGCAGAGCTGTAGTTCCCTGTTCCTAATCCTTCTTAAGACCGAACTAGACTAACCCAAACACACGTGCATCTTGGGAGCTCAGCTGTGGGACTTGCTCTGTTGCTCATTAGCATTGCACACAGGAAAGGGCAGCGCAATCTGGAGACTATAAAGCACACACTCCGCCTCTGGAACACTGCCCAGCCCCTGAATCCAACCCAACTCAAGCCTTTCTGATGGTCAAAATATTTCTGCTTGTTTTCTGTACTCTCTTTTGCATACTTCTCAGGTCTCCTTAGAACCAAAAATTAGAAGTGCTGAAAATGCTAGGGCAGGTTTTTGTCTGATGATAGACAGGAATTTGTGGAAATTAGCATTAACTTCTTTCAACTTGAATGTGTGGTCCCCGGATTACCTTGCAAGTCAGTTATAATTCTGGCTTATCTTTACTAGATAGCGTGACTCATGTAATTAGCAGAATGACTGTATGTTTAGAAGTGAGGGAAAATACCATGCTTCCATCTCTTGTGATTTTATCTGCTTATTTTGTTTGTTTTTCAGAAATAAATGAGCTTTCATTTAAAAACTTACAAAGTAAGATTCTGTCCTGTACATTAACAGAGCCAAACTTGGACAATGTGATTGTTCATGGCTAAAACGCTAATAGATATTAAAAAGAATTAGAAAAGGGCAACAGAGGAAGAAAAGCAAACAAACAAACGGAGGTGAACATTTTGGGGCCTGGCCAAGAGCTGTTGTGATAGTATTTGAAGAGTTAATAAATGATTAGTGGATGTTTTAATAACTGTAGGTTGATTGTAGAGGGTCAAAGGTGACCAACAATCATCTTTATCACCTACTACTGATGTGCA
>JAUBOD010000058.1:391515-411097 GCA_032353885.1 Nothura maculosa | reverse complement strand
ATCTACATCTTCCCTTGGCTAGTTCATAAGGTAACGGTAGAGCTGGGTCAGTCATGAGTGACCCGGGGTCATGTTTCTCTATGCCCAGACATTGAAAGTTAAACAATATGAGTCTTAAGTGAATATTTTTACAAGAATCTTAAATCTAGGTTTTAATAAACAATTATAAAATGAAGTGCCAGTAGATGGCATTGAAGAATATATGTAATGACTTCTGTTTTTTGTAGGAGTAAGAAAGTTTCTTGATACCAGGTACTGAAAGCAGCTTCCTCCATGCAGCTCCCTAACAGGGATGTTGTCTGCTGTTGTGGGAAACACAAATGTTTCAAGAAAATACCATTGGAGATACTTCCTATTGTTGCTGTCCATACTGCTTACAGCTTACATCCCTCACATTCTCTTAATGTACCTTTTTTTCTGTTTTGATTCTTTTAGCCTGCATATTGTCTGCATCTTTTTGGGGATTTGGATGCCTCTCAGTCTTTCTTTGAAGGTGAGTGGAGAGGATTTCTATTTTAGCCAAAATAAACGGTTTGTACAGCTCCACTTTGAATTCAATAGCAAGAGGCTTCTAATACTCATCTTCCATAGAGAAAGGTCTTAACATAACACAGCAGATAAATCAAAATCTACTGGTTGCATTTATTGGCTGTAATAAAATGTCTGATGATTGCTCTCCATGTTTAATGGTGGTGGGTGATTTCTTCCTCCTTGTCTCTGGAATCTGGATGGTTTTCAAATGCCAAATCAAACACCCATACAGTGAATACGCACAGATGTATATTTGTCACTGCTGATCTATCAGTAGAACAAGCCTCTTACAGATTGCTTTACTTAAAGTGCTTTGAGAGGTGGGATTGCCCAGTGGGGAAGCAGAGTGCAGCCTAATTAAAAATGGCATGTTTCTTTTTCATTGGCTTCAAATTCTCCATAGATTTTTTTTTCTTTATTAAGCACTTTGCGAGCTCCCAAGTCTGCTCAACTTAGAAACTTGCAAGATGATTTTTTTTCTGGAAGTTTTAATTACAATATTTCCTATTCCAGCTAATGGCAAAAAGAATTAATGACATGCCAATGGTCTTCATAATCATTTACCTAATTCAAAGGTATAAAGCTAAGGTTTTGCAGTTGTTCTATTTTAAACCTGTAGCAGTAGATTCTGATCCTTTTCTCTCTCTCAAGGTAGGCTTTTCTTAATAAGAGAGTGGAGGAAAGAGCCCTAGCTGTGCAGTGCAGCATCATTCAGCAAGCGCAGGTGTGAGGTGCTGGGCTTGCGGCAGCTTCTCGGGCTCACCAAAGGCAAGCTGGCGGCCTTCGGGTGGCCACAGATGCCAGACATCTTGTGGAGAGCACCAGCATGCTGGAGAATGATTTACTTGGCAACACCGTGCAGCAGAGAGGGAAAATTGTTTGGCTCTGGAATAGAGAGCTCATCCGAATGCACCTCGTAGCCAAATAGCAGCACTCAACTGATTATATTATTGGGAGTTCATCCTGCTCCTGAAGAGCGTGATGCCCCCTATTCCCTTTCACGTGAGGTCCTTGTTGTCCATGTAGTCATCCCTTGACCTTTCTGTGCAATCTTGTGGTGCCATCAGGATGATATTTTCAGTAAATAAAATTTTATTAGGAAGAATACAGTATCCTTCCTGACCACAAAAAAAAACAGAGTGAGGAAAGAGGGGAGAATTAAGGAAAAAGGACCACTTTTGTCAGTCTTCCACTCCAGTCTGCATTAGCTATAACCTACCTGTTCCCCTTCTAGAGCAATAGTCCCTGTTGTGTGAGCTGGGATGTTGAAATCTCAAACCCAGAAAACATGAGAAGAGTTGTGCTGGTCCGGGATGCTGGACTAAGCAGGATTTGGGTTAATTGCCAAGTGTGGCCATTAGCACCTACAGAAAATCATGAAGACAGGGGAAGCCTCTCCCAGCCTGCAGCAATTTGTGGTTCAGGATTTCCGAGGTGAAATATATTGCTTTCCTCGTCTATAACTCATGGGATTTTTCTCCCATCAGTTTAGCCCATCATTTAGTGAACAAATATAAATAGCACACACAGTAACCTGTTGTTAGGGCTTCCACAACTTGACTACATTGCATGACAAACTCCTTCCTTTTCTTTCTTGTAAAACTTCTACCTGCTAGTTTCATTTAATGCTCTGTAGTGCTTGTATTGGAGAAATAAAAAAAAAAAAAGAATTCTCTATTTACTGGCTTCTTTCCACTCATATTTTAAATACTTCTATCATCCACCCACGCTGCTGTCTCTTTTCCAGACTTAAGAGTTGTAGTCATTCCCTATATGAAAACCATTGCACGTTTTGAATCATTCTTCTCTCTCCTTTTTTCAGTTCTTTTCTGTATCTTTTCTTGACATGAAGACACATGAATTTAAAGGGCCTGGAAGACTAACTTGTTTCATATCCATCATTATACACAGACCGTAGTGCAATGTATATACAAATGTAATAGAAATCAGGCATGAGGTTGTTATAGATCTGAGTATGCCAGTGTTATGACCTGTGGGATAAACCCATAGGCTGTTACATATTGGACTTGTTAATTAGTTCTTTTATGCTATGTTGTTATTTATGTTATTTATGCCAAGCCTTTTTATGCCCCTCTAAGTGCTCAAATCTCATTTTAATTGCTTCAGTTCCTATTTTTGGTTTTCATACATGCTTCAATTTTCAGTTTTACCCTGCCCTCCAGCATTTCAACACTGAAAGTTTTGTTCCTTTCTTCGTATTAGTAGTAGTAAAAATATATGCCCATAATTGTTTTTTTTTCTCCTACAAAGAAACCTGTAAAATTGTTTGAAATTAAACAGCTGCAGCCGATTTGTCTTCTAATAGAAAATACTGGCAGATAAATCTGAGGTTGCAAAGGATGGACTAGAAGCGGCCTTTCTTCTACAGATTTTAAAAGGAGCTACAAATGTAAAGGAAATGGTTTTCAAGGTATCAAAAGGAACCTCGAGAAGAAAACATATCCAGACATGGAAGAAGTTTGTTTCCCTTAGTCCTTTTAGCTGCTTCTGAATGTCCCACCCTGCAGGCTGGTTTTAGGCAGGACTGTAGGTGCCCGTAAGCAGTGGGCATGGGCTGTGGTCTCGTGGGAGAGGGCTGTGTGCAGGGATGTGAGCAGATGAGGTGCTTTGGTTGCTGCAAACAGGAGCAATCCCCCCGTGGCCTCCTCACAGGCGGCCGGCACAGCGAGCTGCAAGCCCAGGGAAGCACTTGCTTTCCATGCAGAAAAGCAGCTGAGTTTTTTGACACCCTGCATTTCAGCATGGCAGCTATACCTTCCCCCATAACAGGACCGAACTGGGTGAGACAGGGTTGCAACCTAGGGGGGTTTAATCCAGATGGGGAATTGAGACAGTGTGATGAGACGGCCTGCACAAGGAAAGGAAAAAAAGGAGCAATGGTTAGAGCATTAGCTGGAGACTCAAAGGTTTAATTCAGTGCTGTGCCATATGCTTCTGAAAGACATTGTGCTGTAAAAGGAAACTTCTTTTTTCCTTTTTTTTCTTTTTCACAGTAGTATGAGGTAATTACATAAAGGATTGTGAAGTGCTCCAGAATGCTGCCTTCGTGCACCTTCAACTAAGAGAACAAGAGGACGGACTCAGACTGGGACGGTCCTGACTCCTGGGTTATTACCCTAGCTACCTAGTTATCCCTCTTTCCTTAGTTCGCTTTGATTACTACTTGTGACCTATCACATATGATGTAATTACTATTTTATTGACACAAGAGCTAAGCCTGGGCTCTTTCTGATGGTGAACTTCAATGTTTGAAAAGGCTTTTCTGTGATCTTCCTCCTTTTGATAGGAAAACAAGAATGTCAGGAATGAAAACACTGAGCTATCATGCAGTGGGACTTGCGTTGTCTCTGCAAGGCTGTCTTTATTGCTGCTTTAAGAGCTAATAAAGAGACATCAATAAGGAAAAAACAGGCAGAGAGGCTACTAGTGAGTACTTTGCTGTTGAAGAAGAAAAAAAGGCAGAGGCAAAGAAATAATAACAATAATGTAACCTTCCATTTTCTAACAGGGACAGTTGGCAATACTGCATTTTTCCAATTAAGACGATAGCATCTGGACTACTGTAATCCTTAAGGTTGAAAATTGTGTCATGTTGCCCTCTCCAGAGTGGAGTCATCAGTCAGCTTGCCATAAATGGCACTTTCTGTAGTTTTACTGTAGGGTGGCAATTCTTTTTTCTCCCATTTTGCATGCAGTATGGGAAATAACTTGTCCAAATCACTGGACTGGGGGGGAAAAAAAAAAACCAAAATTAAGGAAGCCTATTCTTTCTACCCCCCCTGACCCATTCAAAAAACTCTAATTTAAAAGAGTTTAGCTGAAGACTTAATGATCTCAAGCTGGATTTTGTCAGCCTCTAGGATAGATTATTATGTGTTGGAGCACCTTCATAGAGAGCTGCTCGGGGCAGCTGCAACGTGCAGAGCGAAGGCTGCTGCTCTGGGCAGGGATGAGCAGTGTGGCAGATGGGGCTGCGTGACAGCTGTCACCAAGCCAGGTAGGGCAGGGGACAGCAGAGGGGAAGACAGTTGGCAATGCTGAGAGGCCGAGGAATCCATAGCAGCAACGAGAGTGGATTAGGAAGCAGCAACGTCCATGAAGCTCAGAGGAACTGAAAGGAGCTTCAGTGGCTTCCTTCACCTCAGCCCCTTCTCTGGCATTCAGCACAAACTCTGGATTAGAGATGTCCAAGCAACACTGTTATCCCGCAACTCCCAAGAGCCTCTGGAAAACAAGAGCTGCCCTTGCAGGTGGAGAGCGAACTTGGAGCAGCTGCCTTGGAGCACCCTTACAGAGAACTCCTTGTCTGAAAAGTCAGAGGGGATCTCCCAGTAATTTTAGCACCTATTTATTTCTTCCAAGCCATTTGTGAGTTCAGAGCTGGGGTACAGCTTGGATAACTACACCTTGTGTGCAGTTTTATTGGATGTTTCTAACTACTCCCATCCACAAGGGAAGACCCTGTAAACAGAAGCTCTCAGAGAAGAAAGCCCAGGCTCTCCTGGGAAGGTGACAAGCCTTCCTTGGAGACACTCCTTGCTTGAACCGTGTGTAAGTGTTCACACCTGGGCTCAAATGGTAGCGCTTGACACCTGCTCTCACCAGGTGCAAGAGATAATAAACAGAGCAAAAAGAGAAGTGAAGGCCCTGGTAACTGTGCAGCTTCAGCTGGTAGCGTTTGTGGCAGGTTATAAGAGTCAGCAGGGTGGAGGTCTGAGCTCTTCTCTTGATTTTTCTGTGTTCTGTTCCTGCAAGTGAAGGAAATGGTTGTTTGAATGCAGAATTTCTCCCCTTCAGATCTACTATCAACAGCAAACTGTTTGTATGTTGCCTTTGACAAAGTTTTACAAAGGAATTTTATGTGTTTTTGTAAGACAAGAATGATGTGAAAATGTAAATGCTTTATTAGATTTGTTAACACTTCTGATCTCTGGCTTGACAAGTGCATCTTCTCCCTACAGCAGAGACAAGAGAGAGAGCTGGGATTTGCAGGTGGATGAGGATCCTGGAAGGAAGGGTAAGTCCTGTTTCTTTATTTGTCAATGGCTTAGTTGTCTGCTAACTTGCTGACCTGGCTTGCAGAACCATGATGGGACCCTATAAAGTCTGGAGACTAAAATACTCTCAGGACCATTTCTATGAGACTTCTGAGGGAGTGGCAAAATATTTTCACATTATGATTTTGATAAATGCACTGAATTAACTAACTTCACCCTAGAAAATAGCCTGAGATAGATAGATTGTGATTTAATATTGCTTCACACAGTGAACAAACTCTGTGAAAGAGCATAGCCATCTAGTATGGCAATAATAAATTTGATGAATCAACCCTGATGTTTATAGCAGTGTTTTTTGATTGACAGAGGCTCATATTCTTCTTACTGAGGTCTGCAAGCACAGTAGACTCCTTGTAAACTCTGAAGATGCGGATGGTGCATGATGGTGCAGCACCAGGATGTGGGTGCTGTTTGTTTTCTAGTCCCTAATTCCCACTTAAGAGACTATTTAAACATTCAGAAGTTTTTGACCTGGACGAGGGAACTGCACAAGGATCCAAACTCCTAGTTCAATCATGGCTTTTTTTAAAAATGTGAATTGACAGCATCAAACTGCTTTATATTAGCTTTTGTTACACTGATGCTCCAGCTGCAGGGATAATCTGAATACATTTGCCATCTGAATCTGTTTAGTATCAGGAGATAAACCATGGTTGGATCAAACTGCTCTTAATCCCTCCTTCCCCATCTCCTTGGTATGGATGGAAACTCATTTGTCTTTTTGTGGTGTTTTTTTGGCTAATATACTGCTGAGCTTTCTTCAGATGTATCTGGAAATGTATAAATAGGTGGAGGTTGTGTAGATATGCTGCTAATTGATTGGTGTATGTAACATTCAAAGCAAGCAAACAAATGAGCCTTATTTAAACGAAAAGGGTAACTTTCATTGCTGAGCACTGGCAAGAGCTGAAGATGGTAGGAAATTGTTGGCCAGCCTGTTTTGGAAGACCTAAAAGCTACAAGGGTGGGTTGGACAGGAGAACAGGCTCTAGCAGAAGATGACAAAATTGCTGCTTGCTGCAGCAATTATATGACACTTTATCTGTATATGCAAATTTCTCCTGCTTTTAGTGCATAGAATAACATCAGGGCTGTGCTGGTTTGCCCCACCTAGTTTTCTTGTAGTAATTTTTTGAAGCTTCGCATTTCTGCCAGGTGCACAACTTTGTGCACAGTAGAAAGAGTTGTGGGGTAGGAGTTACCTGGCCCACTTCTTGCATATAACTGACTTCAGCTTCTTTCTTTATGTGCTGCTCCACAGAAAAGGCTGCTTCACTTCACTGTCAATTGTTGGGAATTGCTTTCTATATTTGGTTTAAAAAAATATTTTCTTTTAAAAGCTTTTAAGAACTGTTGTATTTTTCAGTTGATATGGAAAAATGTGAGCTCTTGTCTTTGTAGAAATGTAAAAGATCCTACATCACTTGTTCTATAGGAATATAATCCTATATCCTTGAGTAAAACGGGGATACTTTAGTCCAACATCTCACTGCTGTCCTACACATTAAAGGTATCCATGTTTGGATAGTTTAGATACGTTTGGATAAAGAATGAAAGAGCGCTTGTGGGTAAAAGATTTATTGAGTGCATGAAGCATTTTGACTAGGACTTGAAATGCTGCTTGTGTAGGGCTTTGATACAATACTTAGAAATAGCGTTTTTCTGTAATAATCTTGTCATGAGGTGATTTGGAATAGGTAACTTGTTTTGAGCAAAACCTGTGATTTCTGGCTTGTGCTGGAAACTTCAGTTCAGGCTCATGTCTATTGAGAATAGCACTTAAAATCTCTACACTGGTAAAATATATAAGCTACTCTTTATGACATTGAGTTGACTGAAGTTGTAGCATCACTAAAACGTGGTCCATTTAAATGTTTAAAGCGAGGCTTAGTTTGTGTAGGGAGGAAATTTGCTTTTTTTGTTTTATTTTTTTTAAATCAACATTCAAAAAAATAGAACTTCTCTTCGAAGAGTTTGTAAGTTAGATACTGGATTTGGGAGAAAAGGGAAGGCTAGAGGTGGCACACAAGTGAGGCGAATTTGGGTGACTTGGGGAAAATGATGAAGAAAAAAAGCAATTGGAAATTAGAGGACAAACAAGTAAGAAGTAAAAAGCCTGAGAAACAGTGCTGGAATTAGGCCAGTGTTGAATTGTGACAGGTAAGGCCTAGATATCCATCCTAAGGAGGGTCAGACTAATTGAAAATTGCCATTCTCGGGTAGTTAAATTTCAGCATTGATGAGGGAGGTGTGTTGAAAAGTGCCATGTGAAAAAGAGAGCTCTCGGCTATGACTAAGAAAACAGTTTAATTGCCAAGTACTTCTTAATGGCCTAAACTTTTGTGTTTGTTTCTAGAAAATTGGAGAACAAACACTGAACAGAAATTGAACAGAAATAGAAATAAAAAACTTGCAAGTTTTTTAGATATGTATTAACTACTCAAAAATTTTGTGCTCTCAAAATAAAAAATAAGCATTTTTTTAAAAATAAGTATCAACAGTTGGAAAGGCATGAACAATAGTCACTGTATATAACAAAGATGGATGGATCAGCATTTTAAATGCAAAGCTTTGCTCAGGCAAAACTTCAGCATCATGGTTGGTACTTATTTTAAATATATCTTAAAGGATCTCCTGTAGTTAAATAATTCCCTCTTTTATATTATTGATATGATCCAAAGTCTGCAGCTGGCAATATATACCAGCAGAAGACCTGTTTCTTCCATTTTATCCATCATTAAATCATTCTGGAAAGCAGATGAGACGTAGAAATCATGACATTTTCCAAAGTGGAGTTATCGTTTATGTAAATAAGTTAAATCTTTAAGTGCAAAATACAGTTTTAGGTATTGGACTGAAAGATTTTTTTTTTAAATAACCATTTGCTTGTCATTATGAAAAAATAATTATATACAGTAGCAGACATGAGCAGTATTTGTCATTTAAGGGGAAAAGCCTTGTCAATGCACCTAAAACGTAAGGAGTATAATTCTTGCTTCTTGCTTGTAATTTTTAAAGGGCAGGCAGCTCTGGTAATAAAGGAAAATGTACTGAAGATCTGCCCATTGGTGATGGGACAGTTTCAGCAAAACATAACACACACTTCATTCTCATTTTCAGTATATGCTTACGTGCTTTGTTGCTTTACTGTTTATATCAGTTATAGCGTAGTCCAGAAACTACAGTGTAAAAAAAAAAAAAGAAAATTACAACGTAGATACCTTTGCAAAGCTAGAGGTTGTGCAAATATCATGAACTTTAATGTTGTGGCCCATGAAAATGGAGAAGTGTCACTTGCATCTTTGTTCTGCCTTTGGAAGCTCCATGGAGCTGTTGGGAGAGTCTTCTCCTAAAGGTAGGTGGACTTTCTGTGGCGGGTAGAAAGCTGTTTGCATCTCAGCTTCTTTTGGCATCCTTTTTGTTTAGTAAGAGCTAGCTACTTTGTTAATGCATTTAGATAATACGGTGATTGGCACCTTAGAAATACTTAAGGCAGGCAGATAAAAGGATTCCAAATGTACCCTTTGTGAATTTTTAATACAGAGACTTTTGCATTGTCCAGTGATGAAAACAAATCATCTATGGAAAGACAAAACTGTTTTTCCATTAGTATCACTCACTGAGGATGTTTCATATGTTCAGTGTCTGATAACGTCTTAAAATTAATCACTTTGCCATTTATAACAACAAGATATGTCACTTGACAAGTACTTTTATTTTGTATCTTTCTTTTTTTTCTGTCAGTTTCAAAGCTCATCACTTAAGGAATAAGGAATCACTTTTTTCATGAAATCAGATAAATCCTTCTAACTGAGAGGCTAGCTAAAATTTAGTGTCTTTTAGGTTTTCCTAACAAGGAAAAGGAATTGGGAATCAAGTCAAGTTCCCTGATGAAGCAGTGCTTACCTGCAGCCAATATACAGAAGTTCTGTTCTCTTTAAATTCAAAAGGAGGGGAAAAAAAAGGGCAGAAAAAAAAATCAGTCTTTGAAATAATCAAGTTTCATTAGCACTGAGCTTAAAAAGCTCACCATCTGAAAAGCTCTTTTGGGCACCCAACACCAGCAGTCCTTGCAAATGGGACTAAGTTGTTGTACCTTTTGTGTTAGTTGCACCCAGATGCCTTCTCTCCATACCCCTTCCGGAAATTATCCGGGACCAAACTTCTCTATCTGGATAACTGTAGCCCTTGGGCAGCTATCCATTTGTTCTTGTATTGGGACAGTGATTTAACTCTTGTAATATCTTTGGTGAGAGATGGTGGTTGAAGCTATTAGCTTTGCTGGGGCGGGATACAGTCTGTAATAACACTGTCACCAATGTTTCCTGATAAAACAACCCAACTTGCGGCAACTTCCAGTCACTCCATAAAGGAAACCAAAAGCTGGCAATTTCAAACTCCATTATTTCCTCATATCATGAATCATGTAGTCAGTGTTTGGATCCTCAGCAGTACTTCTGTCACTTTATTCTTGCAACACATTCCACTTGCTATTAATTTTTTATTATAACTATTTCTCTTAATTGGCTAGGTAATTATTTCCTACGCGTCCTCAAATTCTTTTGAATACCAAACTTTAATCAACTTTAAGTTAGAAATTTTGATTGCACTTCAGAATCATGAAAGGAACTCAGGTCCTTATTTCCAGAGATGGTATTTTAATCCTAAATTTCATAAAATGATTCTGCTATAGTTTCTAAACAAAAAGCTACTAAATAATCATTAATGTCTTGCACTTAATTCCTCATATGTGTTTAAGAAGTTTATGTTGGTAGCCAGTGTAATTTTTGCAAGTTATCCTAGTACTAATGACAATTAGGTATTTTATAAGTGTTGAATGTGTGGTGACAAATAGTATATTTTATAAATTAGTTTCAAGTTAATGCTAAATTATTGTGGAATTACATATTACATACACTTTACCAGCAAAAGAGTTCATCGTGATTAATGTTATTATAGTGAACACCAAAGGAATTAATAATGATTTGCACTTATTATAGAGTGGTACCAATGTAGAGAAAAGAAGGTTAGCCTAATTAAATTCCAGAAAACCACTTTAGGGCTCTCCTGCATTATGGAGGCTGGTTTTTATGTTAATTAATTCCTTATGAAAGGTTGCTAAAGTGTTTTAATATTGTTCAAAGAGGTAGAGTTTTAAAACATGAAGAAAACAGAATTCTAAAATACCTTAAGTGAACTTGGAGCCCTATCTGTGTCATATCATGCTGTATGTAAATAATGATGATGATTTTAGTCAATCTTTTGAGGAGTGAGGGTAAAACTTGAGAGTGGATCTATGGTCTGAGAGATAGAATAGGAATTAAAAGTCAATTCCAGAAACAAGGTTGCTGGGAAATTATACTATGGTCTTAACTTTCCTTTTGAAAAACTTGTGCAAAGTCTTCTGCTCTCACACTAAGTCTCCTATGTATTTAAAAAAAAAAAAAAAAATAGACCAGACTTGGCTTAGATCTTTAGTTTTCACAGACATCTGATTTCATGGTGGTTTAGAATCTAAGTGTTCCGGGATAAAGGTGGATTTGCATATTATTTGTTATTGGAATCTTGCAACTCTTTTTTTAAGAGTAGAGAGGTAGAAGGCATTTATTGGTAACATTTTTTTTGACCCACCCAACTGCAGCATCCCTGACTGTTGCTGAATAGCACAAATACTTCAGACTCCAACCAACAAAAACAGCTATGGAAAAGTAAATGGGAATTCGTTTTGTCTCTGCTTCTACTGAAATTCTTGGAAATGTTTTTACTTCTACGCTTCCAATAGACCTGTCTGGAAACCCTACTCAAGACGGATTTTTCAAACCCCAATTCCCTTAAGTACATGCTTCATATGTTAGGCATGTGTTTAAATTCTCTTGACTTAGAGACTCGTACTTAAGGGCATTGCTGAATAAAGAAGGGCATGAGCATGTGCTTCTTTGCTGATCAAAGAACAAAACCTTTTGATTTGATCTATGTTTAATGCGAGTTAGAACACCTTTACCTGTTATCCAGTAGTCAAGAATCTACCAGCTGTCTCTAATAAAGACATAGTTGAGATCTGATTAAATTAAAATCTGCTGGCTAAGGAAATAGGAAAAGCTATGTAGCACGTTGCATTTATTTCATTATTTTTTGTGGCATTAGTTGTAAATTACACTTCCAAGTACTTTGGTCTCACTGCAAATAAAAGGGGAATGAGGAGACAGTAAAAAATGAAAAGAGAGAAGAGGGGTTTGGTTATTAAATTCAAATATTCAGTGTAACACCAGAGTGTTTCAATATGTTTTATGTTCTTAATACTTTTCTTTCTATATACACTACACTATGTAATGCATCTCTTCCTCACACTAACAATTTATATTCAGGATACTCTAATGAAGTACATCTTGAGTCTCCTTTTCATGGCTAATGAGGAGACAACAAGAATTTGACTAATACTAGTACAATTACTGGAGCAGTGAAGCATGCATCTCTGATTAGATGTGATAATTTGCAAGGCTGGGCTCTTCACATTAAGTTTGCAAACAGTTTAAAAATCACTTCCTCTATTTATCCAGCTAATCTCTGTTTAATGACTCCAGACCTGACAAAAGAAAGAAAATGTCTCTTAAAAACCTATACTTCATTTATGAAGCTTGTATATAGAGAAAAGGTGTAATTTACTATAAATCTTTTCCAGAAGACTTTTGATGAAGCCATGCAGCTGACTTTTCCCAATGCAGTGGCATTTTTATTCATCCAGCAATATTTCACTTTGCTGTACATACAAGTTTGCTGCCTTTGTGCAGACGTAGACATATTTCTACAGGCTTTCTGGCTGTCTTTTTTTCTCTCCAGTTCAACTTTTCCATTCAATTTTATTCTTATTTTTTTAAGAATCACAGAATCTACAAGGTTGGAAGGGACCTCTAGAGATCCTCTGGTCCAATGAGCTGTAGAATGACAGTTGTTGCTGGTGCTGGGGAGTTCTTCAGTTAGTATTATCATGAGCAGATAGATTTAAATGAGAATCTTTCAAGGCTGCCACGTACCATTTCCAGGCTCTTTAGTACTTGCTTTTTCCTTTGAGATTGCTTCAAGTGCAATCACGGAAAATCTGAGTTGCCTGAAACTACACAAACTGTGGCTAAGGGTCTTCCTAAACTGAATTAGGGGGACAGAAACAGCTCTTGTTGACAGTAGATGGCACTCCTCCTGAGTCAGGAGCAAGCAGATAGTTTTAAAAACTATCACTCTGAAGAGTGATAGGTGATCACTCTGAATGGGTGGAGTGCTTGGTCTACAAGCACTTTACCTGTATTAGCCACATTTGAGTCATCTCTTGCTACACCTGCTTGGACCTAGCACACAGACATGTTGGCTGTATAGGCCGCTGTCATCACCTTTCTATTGGGATCCTCTAAAATTACTCCTGTTGGAATAAAAATAGATCTAGAATCAGGGTTGTGTCCTGGGAAGGTAGAAAGATAGAAAGAAAGCCAATGGCTTTAAGGCTCCGACTCGTGTAGGTTCTTCCCAGAGCTCTCCCCAACTGTGTGGAAGCTGGTGCACAGAGTGAGGCTCCAGTGCTCAGCCTGCAGCTCAGCATATATTTAGCTGCTTTCAGAAAACGTGATTAACTGTGTCTAATGTATCTTGTTAAAGATGGGCCCTGGGATTTCCCTGTCTATTTTACTTAGAGGTGCTTAATAGCTTTTTGTTTCCACTGAAAAGCAGCAGCTGTTGGAGAACTGTGTGCATTGCTTTCCTTCAGTACCTATGGAAGCCGCTTGTGTGGGGGAGAAGCGGCTCCCTAGAGAATTTTTGACAGACTGCAGTGGAAAAGAAATCTGTAAATATAAAGGGCACCTGTATTTCTTTCCCTTTCCAAACACAAAGAAGGAGCTAAAAATACGAAATTGGGGTGTTTTTGTTTGCTTGTTTCTTGAGGATGGCAGGTTTCTCAAGCTGATCTGTGAATTCCCAGTAGCAGAGCACCTTCCCAGAAGACTGGGATGAAAGGGTGGAGTTGGTGCAAAATGATGTCATTTAGTTTCAATTGCTAGTGTGATGGAAGCTGGCCAATGCAGCTTCAAAAATGGAAAAAGCAGATAAAATATTTTCCTCATTCTTGCTCTGTGGTCTCCACTGGTGGTCCTTGTGGGCCTGACTGACTCATTCCAGCCTCCTCCATAACAAAGCAACAGTTTGAGCTATCAGAAAGTGACCTTTAGATACCTATTATCTCATAAGACTTTTGAAAATTGGGCCTGTGCTTCATGAAACCACAGAAACTCCTTTAAGACACTTCAGCTATGCCACGATGAAGGCTAGGAGCAAGTGTGGCTTCACTCCATGTCCTCTTCTTCCCAATGCTGCAAGATTTAGGGTACTCTGTATAGTTGATTTAATAATGATAAGTTGCTTGTTCCACATCACAGCAGCAGTTGTAGGGGGAAGGGGAGGCAATGAGAATGCCAGCCCTCACTTGCCTGGATGTTGCCTCTGGTATAGAGTTCCTGGGGAATTTCCTCACAGCTTTTCGGGATGGAAGTCCCGTGTCAATGCCAGATACTGTCTGCAGCCCCTGGAGCAGCCCAGGAAAGTTTGAGGAAGGTTATGGGCAGTGCCTGTGTCATGTCACGTGCTGGAATGGAGCTGGTCCCTCTCCAGTTGCTGGTGGTGGGTGGGAAGGTGTGGTGCCAGGATGGACCACCTGGCATCTGCTTCAGCCACAAAATGAGGTTGTGAAAATGGATTCAGTTCACTTGGAAACAGATTAGAATACCTCTGTTTAAATACCTCTTTGCAACTGTAAATTGGAGATATTTTTTTTTCTCTTTTTTTTTTTGATAGTTGGTGGTAAGCTTTTGATTCATGTAGTGTAAATAGCAAGGTATATTTTGCCCAGAAGTCAAAGGTCTTGGAAACCACCGCAAACCTTTCCAGTAGACTTTTTTTAGTCTCACTGTACTTAGAAACTTTTTTTTTAAAGTTATTATTCTAAAACACTTGGAATACATAAGTGGGTAAAAAGAAGAGAACTAGAGCTTAGTGAAGATATTATGTGACCTGAAATCTGCACCAAATGAGGCTTTCTCCTGAGAAAAGAGTAACGATATCCTAAAAGCACACTCTCATTCTATGTTAAAACAGAGTCATTTTCTTAAATCTATCACAGTAGTTGTCAAGCCTATATTTTTACAACAGACACATTACTAACTTTATTCTAGATCTTCCGGTAATTAGCTCAAGTTTATTCCATTAATAACACCTTACATTTAGAAGTGTACATGACTTTCCCATAATAGTTTTGTCATTCCTGTGTAGTGGAGCACCACTTTAAGCACATGAGAGTGAGCATGCTTTGATCTCTCACCCAGTGTTCCCAATTACAACATAACAGTATCTTTGCTCAGTCTGTCTGGCTTTTCAGTCCACAGAGAGAAAAATCTGGAAGCTAATCAGCTGGTCTAAATTCTCTTTTACAAACTGCCTTCAGAATTCCTTGTATGGTTCCCTGGCTGGCTGCCAGATACCACCTTTCCCTGTTGAGATTGCTTGCATGGAAGAGTTCACAGATCTGAGTATTTCCAGGAGGAAGAAGGGTTCTACAGTTAAGGCATTAGCATGGAGCTCTGGAAGCCTGAGCTCAGAGATCAAGCCATGTGTCCCTGAACATGCCAAGAAATCTGTATTGTAAATGGGAATCATGTCAGAATTTCCCATTTGTAAAATAGAAATAATACTTGTATCTCAGGTCACATGGATCATACTCCTTTAGGAGAAGATGGTGGTGTGGTAATTGCAGAAGTAATATTCAGCTTTTCCCGAGACAGTCGTT
Source organism: Nothura maculosa (assembly GCA_032353885.1). Classification (NCBI taxonomy): domain Eukaryota; kingdom Metazoa; phylum Chordata; class Aves; order Tinamiformes; family Tinamidae; genus Nothura; species Nothura maculosa. The sequence goes on along the minus strand of JAUBOD010000058.1, from coordinate 395,665 downwards.
CTTGCACTGTGAGGGATTTTCAGATATGACTCACTAATCAACTGGGAAGCCTCTGTGTGTTCCAGGTTTACCCAGTCCCTCAGGTTATTTCCTCCTCTCTGAATATATGAATTACGTTAAGCCTGGGTTCCAAAGGAAATTAGGTTTATGTAATCACCTTTACCTTTATTCTTTTCTGAACTAGACGTGTCTGTGAATAGAGTTCTTAGTTGTATTGAATTCTAATGTTATGAAAGAAGCAGAGATACTGTTAGTATATTCACTGAATGGAAGAGGTAATAAAAGAAACCTTAACAAACATTAAAAACCTGCAGTTTAGCATTTTACAAATGTTAATGTTGGGGGGGTGAGGAAGGAGTTGAAATGATGTTTTTACCATTTCAGACCTCAGCAAATCTACTTCTTGGCCAAAGTTTCTTGTGTGAATTATAAGTTTTCAAGCATGGAGCAATAGCAGGGGCTTTTGCTCATTTATAGTTGGATGCCTAGTAAGAGTGAGGCAACAATGCCATGACATTAGGCCCAAAAGTTGAAACTTCAGGGCAGCTCCTATACAAAGCCACTGTCACCTGATGGACACCGATGTGGAAATCAGGATTGAGCTTGTCTGTGGCCTGCTATTTAGCAAAGTAACTTAAAACAGTAGCATCATGTTTCATTTAGCCATTGATATCATTGGAGTTTGTCTGAGGCTGTTAGAATTTTTTTTCCTTGACTTCTTTCTGCACCTTCATTTTTGATGCCTCTGTGGAGAATGTGTGCTATATGACCACAAAAAAAAGAAAAAGAAAAACACTGTCCTAGTGTCCTCCAGTGGATCTTTTTCATATTCAGAGAGCCTTTTACCTCTATAGATACTTGCAAGTTTTAATCAAGTCATCTTTTAGATTTTCTCCAGGCTAAAACTTAGGATTTCGAGTGCCTTAGAAACCATCTAGTGCAATCTACAAACTACTTATGAGCTGAAATTTAATTCTTCTTCAAGGAGATTTCTGATATGGTCCATAAAATAGTGAAGTTACAAGCTCATACTAATAAAGGTGCTACAGCCCGTTTCCAGGCATTTCTCCCCTAGAGCTCATGTAGGCCTATGGTACAGGCAGGTACAATAGGAACTTTCTTGTGTTACCACGGAGCTCTCGGCATAGACGAGAGCTCCTGCAAAGAGGCATTTTTGTGTCTCTGGGCTGCTTTGGAGCTGCAGATCCCCAGGTCACAGCTGTTGGCATTTGGGTATTCACTGCTGTTGAAAATGAGCAAAGCCTTGGCACAGTCAGAGTGCGAAGTCCAGCTATAACAAACACTGGTGTCAAGAGGGAACCTTACATTTAATAGCAGTTAAAGCTGTGCAACAAAATATTAAGTATACCTAGATGGCCTGTTTTGGAATCCTATGCTCTTTTGATAGGTGAGGGGAATTTATCTGTGTGTATGTAATTTCCATTAACCCTGAATTAAGGGTTTCTTCCCTTAAAAAGCTTAAGACACATGTTTTTCTCTTTATTTTTTTTCTTTATTTTAACATGAAAGTTAAAACAATTAACTCATTCACAAGAGAGGAATTTTAATTGAGATCACCAAGGCTGAAAAACAAGAGTGTTATTCATGAGGAGAATTGTACGTTTTCCCAGCACTTTCTCTAAACATTTGGTCACAGAAGGGTTTGTTTTAGAGCAACTGCAGCAGCAGCAGACTAGGATTGCACTCAGATTTGATATTCTGTGAATCAGTGGAAGCTGGTAGAATACAGCTATATTTATCTTTTCCTGTCATTTCAAATGTACCTTTACCCACTCTGTGGAATCACTTCATATAGATGGTAGCAGCAGTCCTTGCCATCTCATTCCTGCCTCTCTCTCTTAAAACCAGACTTGTTTATTTTAGACAGGTTGCTTCATACCCTGTTCAGACATGAAATGTTTTCTTTGTGTATGGACTTTGACAGAAATGAAGAAAAATCTCATCCATTTTCCTCAGTTGTCCTTACCTCATATGAAGGAAAACATTCACAGCTGTCTCTGGTGTCCTGCAATGCAATAATTTTTCTCAGAGGTAGATTAATACCAAAAAACCTGCTGACATGGCTGCTTGCCTTCTGTGGTACTGTAACGTCTGGATAGTGGGAGTGCAAGTCTGATCTGTGTAACGTTCTGTTAAGCTCAGTACCCCTTTAAACAAACTCCTGGCTTGTTATTCGGGCTAATGGGAAATGCACCAAACTCCATCAGAATTTATATTATTTATTTTATTGGCACTGAAATGAATAATTTCCATAGCACCCTAGGGAGCTAGACACATAGATCTTATGAAAATCAACAGTGTTTGTACTTGTTAGAGAAGCCTTTCCTTAGACAGTTATTGTAGACAAATATTAGCAATTACTGTAAAAGAAATGTGCACAGTTGCATTATTGTCTTTCTGTCTTTGTTGTTGGGCTCATCTTTCCTTCACAGGAAGTCTGCTCTGTGGTTCTGCACTATTGATGCTTGTGTTCGGTGTAAAGTTGACTTGAAATGGTTGGAAACTGAATTGTGGCTTTAATACCCATTTTTAAGGAGACAGCATGGAATTAATATGCTGCAGTCTACAGAAAATGAAGATAGAGCAAATATAAACTTAGATCAGATAATTAACAGATCCTTGTAAAGTACTTGTAACAAATCCCGGGAAACTGCTCCATAGTCCTTTCAAGCATGGAGAGGAAGCTTTGTAAACTTAATGAGGCTCCTAGTTCTCCCTTTGAAGGAATCTCAACTGGAAACACTTTTTTGTTGTTGTTTGTTAGGGTCAGGAAAATGTGAATGGCAATGGATTTGAAATGTTTCAACTTGGAACTAATTCATTCTAACAAAAGGGGGGAAAAAATCTTTCCTGTGATTATAAAATTGCTAAGGTTTAGAAGCTCATTTTGCAGATACTAAACAGCACAACAGTCAAGAACTGCAACAGTGTTGGTAAGGAAGAAGAAAAGGTCTTCCTGAACAAGAAGGGGGCGGGGTAAAAGGATAATATATTTCCTGGAGCATATCCAGATTATTTTCTTTTTTTGGTAAGAGACTTCCCAAGTTTTTCCACTGAGTAAGATATTTGAGTTGAATATCAATCATTGCATAAACAGAGGAAAATGCCTGGCACACAGGAGAGGGAAAACCGTGTTCTGAATAACCTACAACACAAAATTGGGATTCCAGTGTAGTTCAATAACCCATACCTAATGCTTCGAGTAGCAACTGCAGTATGTCACTGCACATCCAGGAGTGAAAACCAGCTGTGTGCGTAAAGGAAAAGATCCTAGAAGCCAGACACTGTGGGTTGAAGTCAATGGTGCTTAAACCCTGGGAAGGTCAGCACTAGACTTTAAACGTTCATTATATTTTGTTAAATTGAAGTTTCTAACTGTTATCCTGATGGTCAAATTTTATTCTTGCCTGCCTGTCTAGGGTTTTATCCCATTATATTCTGACCTCACTCCTATAATTGGTAGAAGGGTATTCCATTAAAAGTAAAAGCTTTTTTATTTCATTTTCTGTATATGGTTCAATTTTAAAAGTCCATCCTCTTAGTGACCAAGCATTTACTAGGTTCACTAACTTTCTGTAGATGACTGTATATCATGGCTCTGTTGCTCTTAAGTCAATCTCCTGATATTTCTTTTTCATTTACCTAGAGAAATGACGAGACCTTGCTTGTCCAGACTGCACCCATCTTCCAGGATGGTGCATGCATCAGATTAAGGCCAGTTGCTTTTGAACCCCTGCAGCTTTGGATGTCAGGGCAATGCAAAAAAATAGTGGGAATGCTTGAACTCTAAGACACAATTTACAAATATTTATTAAGAATTAGGAATTTGACAAGGGATGTTGCTTAGAAATTACTGGGAATAGGTTAAAAATTCAATTTTGACAGAAGAAATGAAGGGCAATTGTAAAATGACCTCTACACTTTTTTCACAGTATTCAGACTGGAAAAAAGTTTTCAGTAACAATTTTCTCACTTCTTGGTAAAGCATTTCTCTCGGGTACAAACTTTCTCATGACCTGCATCTCTGGCTTTGCTACAAATACCCGGCAGTAGTCTGTGTGTGTCTGTGTGTGTCTGTGTGTGTCTGTGTGTGTCTGTGTGTGTCTGTGTGTGTCTGTGTGTGTCTGTG
>JAUBOD010000058.1:375110-391415 GCA_032353885.1 Nothura maculosa | reverse complement strand
TCTGTGTGTGTCTGTGTGTGTCTGTGTGTGTCTGTGTGTGTCTGTGTGTGTCTGTGTGTGTCTGTGTGTGTGTTCACGTAAAGTGATGATAGGATCTACCAGCATATTTATTAACTGGTTTCACAGACAACAGCAATACTTTGCAGAAACAACACCTCTTGGTAGAAAGAGCATTTATATTCATAAATTTTAGTTTGCTGGTGAGCGGTTATTTGTGTGGAAGGTGCAACTTGCTATCTGATCGGATCTTAATTAAATTTGGGAGCAAAACGTAGCCATTCACTACATGTCCTAAATTCATTTCATACACTGGAATGAATTTAATATAAATACAGAGCAATACATACATAAAAGACAAAGCAATTGTTAGAACTAATGGAAGAGATCTTAAATTAGATGGATGTATTTTTTTTTCTTGCAACCTATCACCTGACAAGGATTATTGATAGTTTTAGTTTTATTTGTGTGACTTATGGAGGAAAGTAAGAAACTTAGAGGTTGCAAGAAATTTTCTGAGAGAAAATTTTTCTGAGTTTCCTTACACAAATTTCCCAAGGTAGTTTGTGATTACTAGAACACTTCCTATATTCACTGGACTTATTCAGCTGATGAGGCCTGTTTGAAAGTCTGATGAAACCTGTTTTCAGAGCTAGGGCCACAGTGGCTTGAGAACACAGTATAGTTGGGTAATTTTTTTTTCATTTTCATGTCTGTCTTATTGTTCTCCTTCCCCTTTCCAGCTTAGTGTGTGGGTTTGGGAGTTTTATGGGGGGTGTTTTTGTTTTGTTTTCTCCCATTACTGAGGTCTCCTAAAACTGAGCCCTTTTTTCAGACTGGAAGGAGTTTCAAGAGAAGTGAAACCCAATAAGAGAAGAAAATACCTTTAAGAGCTTAACATGCAGGGAACTCCTCCTCATGAGGAACAAGATCTTTTTGTTTGAGTGAGCCTGGAAGACTGGGGAAAAATCCATTAGCCTACCCTATTACAGACGTGCCTTCGGGGGGAGGAGAGGGTACCAGCATGTTTTAGCCAGATGAAGATTTTTGTGTGATTCTGTGTTAGATCTGTGACTTTTACGCAGTTTGGGTGTGCCTTATCCTGTGGTGATTGTAAAAGAAATTGCTATGCGAGTCGGAGAGGGTTTGTCCAAACCCTGCTGATGTCAGTGGCATCACTAGCACTGATCCTGTGGAGCTGTAGTTCAGTCTTGAGACAGACACCATCAGCTTTTGTGTTTTGAAGAATGTACCAGCTCAGTTATGATGAGAAACAGGTAGTACCATTTAGATATTTTGCAATTTGCCTAATTACTGGCTAGTTTGTCAAGTTTTCTTTTAATCTAGCAGGAAGAGTGCCTGAGCAAAGGAAGCTGCAAGCATTGAGAAGGGAATAAAGTCAAGAGTAGAACACAGACAAACTGCTTTGGAGCTGCTAATGCATTTTCCCTGTTAAACTGATGTAGCTGCCAGCATTACATGTTATCCTTGCTTAAGCACTACCAAATGGGGAGGTGCTGAGATGCCCCGGATACCTTCAGATAAACTGCACACATTTGGAAGTAATTGAACTGGAGAGAAGGAGAGTTTTCTGTTGGCATTTACTGATATGCTCTGGTTTATATTAGGATAGAAATTTTTACGATTGAGAATGTACTTTTCTAACAAACAGCGATTGCAAAATAGAATATATCATCATCTCTATTCTACCTGTGCAAAAAAAGTATGTGTGCATACCGACAGTTGGCTAGAACATGAATGTCTTGAGTGATGGTGAAGGGCTGATTAACTTGTTATTTCATATATTGCATTCATTGTCTTTACATTTTACATGTCTTTACATGCATTTTATTGTCTTTGTGGTCAGAAATTGCAAAGCTGAGCGCTGCAGCCTGCACTATTTTTTTGTCTGCCATGTTTATTTACATCCAGGATCGAATGATTGGGAAAAGCCTGCATAGATTTATCAAGTGGAAACTGTAGCCAACCAATGCAACTACCTTTAGTATGTAATTATTGGTCCTCGAACAAGTGGATATTTTGTCCCAACTCTAACAAGATATAAGCAGAAATAACATGAGAGTATTTAAGCCATGGAAAAGGGAATTTGTGGGATCTACATCAGTGATTTTCCAGACTAGGCAGGAATAAGTGAATATGGAGATCCCTTGCAGTTGACTCATCCTGTCAACCTGTCTGAGTTGCAGAGTCCCTAGCACTGCTCTTTCCTCTCCATTTGGATTTCCTATCTTAAGAGAATTTAGAGAAATAGTCACAAGAGTTGAAACTGGGCAGTGTTGATGGCTGATAAATTGTGAGACAAAGATGCCACAGATGAGCAGGAGGCTCTTTTGCATATTCCAGATTTATTTTTGGAAGCCCCGAGAAACCTGAAGGATGTGTTTGATGCCCTGCAAACAAGCTTAATTTATGTTCTTGGATGTTTGAAATCTCTAGTTATTCTAAGATCATTTTCTGAACAAATGTCTATAGGGCAGATATGTAGTACCTGTTCATGTCTAGAGAACCTATAAATAACCTCATTTTCCTCAGCCTTTGCCTGGATGTCAGGGCAAGGCCAGTGTTTTGGTGGCCTGTATGTGCAGCACTCCACACATGCTGTCCAAGTGCTAGGCTACATTTGATAATATGTCTCTTGTACAAATCCGTGCCAGTGAGCCAGGAAATAGTTGCTGCATACACCAAATTGCTCTGTATTTCACTGTTTCAGAGGTAAAGAACTGGAGCATCTCGGTAGGCAGTGCTGGTACTTTGCAGGAAAACTGCAAACTTGCTAGTACAAGTAGAGCCTAAGATAACACTGTTTGAATATTTATCAGTTTTTAAACATGCAACTCGCAAAGTACCAAGTATATTTGAGATTCAAAGTTGATTTACTACTGCAGGCACTTTCATGGATGCAGCTCATCCCTTTCCCACTGCAATACACAATCAGCTTATTCTAGGAAGACTCTTGAGGAGTCAGGGCTCGGAGAGCATCTTATGCCCGTTTTTCCATGCTCTGTGCACCTGAAGGCAACTGAAACTGTGACAAAAAGGTGTAGGGAGCGTGAAGTGGCAGTGGTGATGCTGAGCCCCCACGAACATCTGGTCATTAATCTCAGCTTTGGGGACTTCCACAATGCTGGCAAACACAGCTCCAGCTGGCCCGGGGACTGTTGCTTCTCCATGAGCAGGTAAATAGGCCAGATGGTCTCTAATTTTACTACTGTTACTAGTATGGATGATGAGTCCTGGTCCCTCCAGAGCAATGCACTTTCCAAATGCTGAGTATTGTTATTCACCTTTTGACCACCCAGAAACAATGTAATTATTAGAGGAGTAGTAAAATGATTAGAGCAGTGGCTTAAAAAAGAAAAAGGCAGTGAGAAGCAAAGAGAAGGCAGCAGATATCACCTTGCTTTCCTCTTTGTTTTAGTGGCAAAACCTAGAAATCCATGTGAACAGCTGCAGTTCCATTCGTGCTTGTTGTAAAACAAAACTGTTTCACTTGCAAGGAGCATTTTTTTTGGTGGGTGGGGATGTTGTCCACTTCTGTTATTTTCAGTAAGGAAAGAAAAAAAAAAAAAACAGACTACAAACATCAATCAGTCCCTAAAACTCAAATGTTTAAAAGTGCATTAGAAAGCTGAGAGAATCCAAATTTAATGGCTTATTAGCTTCAATAGTCGCTGCAGAGAATTTTTACTACAGCCACATGCAGCATGAAGGCTTCTAAGAGAGTGGGAGGATGAGAGTTGGGGAGTCTTGAGCTGTGACCTAAGCCAATATTCAGGCAATGCTTATGCAATCGTTGTGTAATGTGGAGTGCACTTGCATGAATAATCCTGTTAAAATTAGAGTTGCACAATCAGGGCATTGTGGAACACTGAGCTGTTCAAAATCATCTGCGTTTATGGTGAAAAATCAGCAAAATCACCATTTAAAAAAGAATAGTTTTCTCAAATATGGGCTTTCTCAGCAGAAAATCAAAGTGCAAGAATGTCTCCGATTCTGACCAGAGGGAAGATTTTTCTGTTTATATGTAGCAGAAAGGATTATTTATTTTGCATAAAGGAGAAAGACAGCAAAAAGGCACGAATGATTCTGAGTTGTCATAAATGGGTTTTGTCGTGGCTAAGAGAGAATATTGACTTTGGGACAGACAAATGGAGCAGGCAAAGGAGAGAAATGATCCTCACCCCCTGGCTCCTTTGCAGTTTCGGTGCCTCTAGCAAGTGTAGCCCGAGCTGGCGCAGGCAGAGGACCCTTCCTTGTGCCCCTGTCTGCTTTGCGGGCACCAGAGGTTTGAGCACGGGGGCACGTGTGCTCAGCTTGCCTGCTTGTGGGAGGCTGGAGACCACAAAAAAGCGAGTGTGTCTATAAAGAAGCTGCTTGAGGCCTCGGGGATGAGACAGAACAACAGCGGCTGAAATTTAACTTGGTTAACGTTGCCAGAAAGAATTTGAATGTTTACATGCTGATAGCTAAAGAATTTCTACAGTCATCTGTGTGAAAAGACCAGCAAAAGCTATAGCTAGCTGAATACAGTCATCTGCTTTTATCTCATACCGCAGCACTGGAAAAAGTAAATCCAGTGCCCCGAACACCAACAGCTGGAGAACACTGGAGCCTTTCAAAGCTAGCCTGCTTCTCGCTGGATTTATTCATTACGTTTGGGAATCTCTTGGCATGTCAGAGCTTATAACCATTCCCAGTTCAAGCAGAACTGACAACAAAACAAAGAAGAAAATTTAAAAACAATATTTTTATTGGGCATTGCTATATGAGAAAGACAAATTCTGATTTTGAGAGGAGCTATGAGGCAGTGCTCTATTTTAGGTTCTTGTTATTCCGTGGATGAGAACAGTGATCCAGCAGTCTTTACATCCTTGCTGATTTCTTGTATACATGTAATAGCTCTGGATGTGGCAATAATCTTGAAGTTTTATTTCTATGGGAAGATGGATTAGGAGAGTGTATTGAAGGGAAGCTCTTTTTTTCCCCTTGTTAGCCAGCTTGCTGTTTTTGTGTTTGTAAAGTGCAAATGGAGCTCTCAGTGGGTTCTTGGAAATAAATGGAAGGAGTTTCTAAAGGCATGTCCCTTTGCTCTAAAAACTGAATTTTAGTATATGGCAGTTTGTATTTTTACTATTGGGGAAATAATGATTGGTTAAAAGAATAAGAAGTAAAGGGCAAATCTCCACTAGCATCAGTGCAGCTGCATTCATTTAAATCAGTTGAGGATCTGATTCACTGTATGACAAAATGTCTTGACTAATATAATTAGCTAAAGCTGTAATCAAGGCCCAGCAGGGATGTGGGTTGTTGCAGTAATGTAAAATGCAACAAAACAGCAAAACCAAAGGTTTCTAGTATACGTGACTGTGTTCAGCTGCATCTACTGCTCCGTTCTTCAGTGTTTACTGACGTGATAAGTGGGTGCTGTGCCAGGAGGAGATGAAGCTGCTACCTGAGTGGGAGAGTTTGCCTCACGATCATTAAAATTACTTGTGCTTTGCCTTCGTTCGAAGAGCAGACGCGTAAATGTCAACCCGTGGCTGTTGGATGAGCAGCAGTGACAGCATCAGCGCTAATGCTTTTTTCTCTTATCTTTTACCGTTTGCAGGGACATGTGTTTGGCAAATCACCTTAGGCAAATCATTGTCCTTCTCTGTGCTTCTGCTTCAGCTTTTTCAGCCCGGTGTGGCCGCACTGAGGCAGAGCTGGCTGTAGTCTTGGCACCTCCTGCAAGGACACCAGACTTAACACAGATATTGCTGTCTGTCCCTTTCCAGCAGCACCAATTACTAAAGCAGTAATCAACAGGAATAAATTTTTACCTATGTAAAACAAATACTGTAATCTTTAAGAACAAAAAACTTGACAAGAGTCACAATTTCCAGCATTGCCTTTAGCTCACTGTAGTAAAGTGGTCATTTTTTTCCAGTTTATCGCAATATCCAGGAGCCTCAACTTTTTCCCTGACTGCTGGTCCCAGTGAAAAGGGAGGTGGTGATGGTGCAAACCCCATGGTCACTGCTCTTCCAGACACGCTGTATTTGCTGTGGCAACATATTTCTTTGTGAGGTCAGACATTAGAGAAATGTCTTGTGCCTCATCTGCTGAAGTAAGTTTGATCGCACGACACTCCCACTAATAGCAGCTATTTTACAGTCAGTTTCAGGTAGGTGAGAGCGCCCACTCTTTCAGTTCAGCAGTTAGTGGGTGTGCAGAGAAATCCACTTATGGAGAAATGTGAGGCATTGTCTGGAAGTCGAGGAATTATTGAGTCCAGTTTGCAAGCTCCATTGCTTTACAACTGTGTGACTATTTCTAGAAATTGAGTGCATTTCACAAGTTTAACTTCAGAGTCCAGGCCTGCTTTTTGCTGGCTCAAAGCAAAATGAAAACTTCATAACAAGATGAATTTGATCAGGAAATTGCAAAATTGAGCAGTAGCTGTTGCAGTTAATATTGTCTGCTAGCTTCAGTTAACACTGAGTTTTGGCTCTATTGTTTTAATAGCAACTTAGTTATAGTAAAATTGCAGGAACTGAGTATACTTCACTGATACGACAGTATATTAGGATGTAATGCAAGTTATTTGTGTAAGTTTTGTGAAGTGTGGATGGCTAGATAATGAAAGAGGCAACTTTTAATTTTTTGCAATGTCTAGTTCAACAGCAAAAAAAACTTTCAAACTGCAGGTAGGGATATTTAAACATCTCTGTAATGACAACTTTATTGTTTCTGAGTCTGAAGATAAACTCGGGGAACACAAACTTTTGTACCTGTCTGTCATATCTTCTGGTTTATTTTCAAGCAATTTCATAAACAGAAATTTCAATTCATTTCTTTGTTCTTCAGCTTAGTGTCTCCAATATACATGTGTACTCCAGAATCCAGGGTATTAAATCAGAGACAAATTGAAGACATGAGTCTTTCAACCAAATATTTGGAGATGGTAGCTATGGCTCTCAAAAACCATTTTGGAGTTACTGAATTAAAGGAAAAGAAGGGTTGAGTCATTCAAGTGCAATCAGATGTTAACTGTCTCCATTTAGGATCTTATATTTGCACCTATTAGTTTGTATTTGAGGAGAGAAAATGCTTAACTTTGGACACTGAAATTGTCTTGGGTTGCTAGATAACAAAAAGCAACACAGACAAATGGTAATTAAAAACAAACTGGAAAACTAAGAGAATGTTTCCCACATGCAGTCCAAGTTGTGTTGCTCAAGTAACTGGGCATAAGGCTTCAAATGCTGGCAGATAAAAACTTCAGTTTTATCCCTGTGAGATGGGATTTCTCAGTGGAGATACCTGTCCTGTGGGAGAAGTTCTGAAACAGAAATCTGAACTTTCAGTTCCTGAGGCTTTCATACTCGAACATAGAAGCAGGGCAAGCAGCCCCCTTGGATGTCAACTGGAATTTGGGGCACTTTAGGAATACCTTTGAGCAGTACCACACTGATTTGCCAAATGAAAGACTCCTTAGTTGCTTTTGGTCATGGAAAAATAAAGCAAGTACTTTCCCTCCCAGGTTTACCTGTCTGTACCTGCATACCTTGGATAGCCTTTTCCATCAGACCCCTTTCTGCAGGCTAAGAACCATCTCTTTCAGTGGGTGTGATGTTAGGAGGAGCTCTATGTGCTTTCTTAGCCCTTAGGATGTATATATTGGAAATCTCAGCTACCAGACAAAAGGAATGTATATTTGTATTAGAATATTAAGACTTGACATAATCAAACTACTGAACAAAAATTGAACTGCAGGTAGATTGTAGAATAAGTGTATACATTTGTGAAACAGATCAAGGAGAAAAGAGCCAAGGGTCTACACAAACTGAGAGACAAATTCTTTTGGAATAATCACATTTAAAAGCCTCTCTTTTCCTAACAATCATAAGTTAATCACATAATATGCTTTTGACAGGTATTACGAACATGGAAAATAGCTCTAGTTTTTAGACTGTCAAACAAATTGATATGCTCTGCCAATGAGTTCACCAAACCTGTCTGTCAAGAATGCTGTTTCAGTGACATATGCTACTTGTACATGTACCTATATCACTAAACAAAAGCAATTAGGTGTCTATAATTGCATAGGGTTCATATTGTTTATTAAGCATTGCAACTGCTTGCTTATTTGGGTAGGCACACTGAAAATCTATTTACTGTAGCATATCTTTGTGAGCAATCATTGAGGAACTACTATAGCTATTTATTTGGGCAGCATTAAATGTGAAAAATTTGCGAGCAGAAGGATAGATAATATTTCTATTTGTTTAGGTTTGTTGCCATGGTACTTAGAGTAGTTACTATGGGGACTGGAAATAAACTGTTAAGTTACCATTACCCACTAGTATCAGTACTATAGGGGTTTTGTTTTTAAAAGCCACTACCTCAGCATCATTGATTTGCCTCAATTTTTTTTTTCCCCATCTCTCTCCTCCTTCTCATGTTTAACTTATTTTTCTACACTGAACACTGAATATGAAAAAAGAAAAAATCCCTCATGGAAGCCATTGTTTGAAGTTGCATCTGGATGAAAGCACAAAAGGTGACTATAAGATGAAAGGGAAAAGTGCTCAGAACGGTTGAGCCTGGTAGAAGAAAATAGAAATTCAACTTGTAGCATTCAGCAGTTGGACTCCTTAGAGCTCTTGGTTCTTAAAAAGGTGCTGCTTAAAAACAGGGTGCTCTTGTTGCCTGTGGCTTGTGAGTTTGTATGTGCACATAAACATTTATAGGATATTTTTCATACAACTAGAACCATTTCATATGAGGATGCAAAATGGCTGCTTTGCATTTAATGCTGCATTGCAATGGTTTTTTGACAGTCTTGACTTCATAGAAAGATGTTTTGCAAGTGAAGAACTCCAGGTGTAGTACAAAGTGTAAATGTGTCATGGGCAGTGAATGCAGATGGTTAGTGGTTAAAAGTGAGACACAAAAACGAGGCCTGATAAAGTCTTGGTGCTTCTTGCATATTTTATGGTATAAAAACAAATACTATTTTCCTTTATCTTTTCCCTCTTTGAATCAAAATATACCTGTTTATTCACTAATTTTTAACTTGTTCAGAGATAAACTATGTGGGAGAGATTCTCTTAAAGTAAAAGCATTAAGATTACCTAAGAATATCCACACCTCTTCAGTTCCCAAAGCAAATTTCTGACATCGAGCATCTTGAAACAAACTGAAGGGAAGAGCAAAGAGAGAATCCCATAATTACTTTATAGGTGACTTTCAAAAGACATCTCATGGGGATGTGTATGACTGTTTTCTTGGTAAATCTCAGATTAATTCCCATTTATGTCGTATTTGCTTTTAAACAAACAAGCAACCCCAAATTAAGGAAGAGTTAAGCCTATAGCTCTTCTCCACAGCACTATCATAACAGCTCTCAAATCCTTAGAACTGGTCTCTATTAACTTACCACTTTCTTTCCTCTATCAGTGATTTAAAACATACTATGAGGAACATTTAAGGAGGAATTAGACTTTGGGGAATCCCTGACAGCAGAGCTCTTATTACAGACCCACTTTTAAAAAGGCAAGATTCATCTTAGGCATTTAACATGCAGTTTAAATGAAACTGCAGAGCCCTGTAATACTTGTACTGTGCAATGTAAATACTGTGTATGTGATGTGCTCAGATATATCTTAAATAGTAGTAAAGACGTGCTGTGTGGAATGTGTGTGTACCCATGTGTATTATGTCTGTCTGTCCTCAAATATGCATATCTTGTTGGTCTTTTTATTTTATTATGCATTCTTTCATCAGCTCAGATTTTCTGGAAGGGCTGTTAAAAATGATTACCTTTTAGAGGGAGGCAGAGTTAATTTGCACCTTTGCTTCTGAAATTGCTTGCAGGGTCTGTCTGGCCGGGTTTAATGGCAGTGCTGGGGAGAGTGTCTGCCCCAAACGAGCCCTGCTCTAAGGTTTTGAAGCCGTTTAAATCCACACAAAGTGGAACCAAAGCCAAATATTTGCAGAAAGTGCCCAGTAAAGGAAGTGGAAAAGGGAGTGCTGAATTTCACAGCAGCTGAGAAACACTCAGCTGAGTTTTTCTTAGGAGCTTTACTACAATCCAGCTCCACTAATGCCCGTAGCTGTAAAGGATCATAACAAGAGCCAACTGTGCTTGGCACCTTCAAATGTCACCATTAAGTGGATTTTTTTTTTTTTCCTTGGGTATTTTGTAACATCAGGAGGAGGGAGGAACAGGGAGGAACATCAAACCTTTTCATATTAGTGCTTTTATTAGTGTGGATTGGCAGAAGCAGCAGCTCAGGTGCTTTTTTGGGGGTGTTGAGCTTGTCTTGCGTCCCAGGCCCTGCTTCGTGGCAGGACCCGGCTTTTTGGGCAGAGCTGGTAGCTGATACAATCAGGTTGTGGGGACAGGAGGCAAGTTGTGGAGCAACAGTAAATATGAGGCTCATTGAGTTGATCCATACGTCATGAATCCTGGCCGCTCACTCCCTTGCTTTTCTGTACTGCCTAAGGTGCCTAGACTACATGTGATCTGTTCATAGTATTTATCTATATAAAGAGCCATCCAAATGGGGAAAGACCCTAAAATCCTTTGAGAACCAGGCCCATGCTCCTATCTGCTACAGCAAGACAGATGAAAACAAACTCAGAAACATAATTCAACCCTAAAGGCTCTTAAGTCAAGTAAATGAAGATTTTCAGATCAGTTTTTTGAAAAACTTTTTCTTTAAACCCTATGATGCTTGTTTTCTGATTTGTGCATGGGTGCCAGCACAAAATCATCCTCAGAACTTCTATTAATAAATCATTGCATTTTTCCCCACACTCAGCACTGAAACAGTTAATTTTTTTTCTGCTTAAATTGTACTTATTGAAAAGAGTTAATTGCTGTTTCACAGTTTTTATCTTTCAAAGTAGAGTTATGATGCTACCCAACGTCAAAGCAGCTTGAGCAAACATATGAGCTCGGGCTGCGATGCAAACAGTGCTGCTTCTGATCCTTGCCCTTGGTCCCGTGGTCTCCCGCTCAGCTTGGCAGGGTTGCAGAAATATACCTGGTCCCTCCAAACAGGAACAACACACATTTCCAAATCCCAAATTGCCTTCTGTTTACGAAATCATCATAAACAAATACCAGACTGGGACTGTCCCAATTAAGCAGCTGTAAAAATAAAATAATACATTTTTAAAAGTTAGCTTTATGACCAGGCTGTGAAAGCACAAAGAAAGCATCTGCAAGGAGTAGTTAGAATAAATAATAGTTTCCCTTCAGCTGTACATGGAAAGTCACTTAACAGGCAGGAGTTTAGGATGTTTGCGATGTTGAACAGGCACTAGCAAAAGTCAAGCTCTTTTCCATGGATTCGCTCATACCCAACAGGACACTGTCATCAGCCACGTTATCCAAAAAATTTAGGAGTAAAGAAACCCAATACTCCATTGTAGAGCCACAACAAAGTGGAAGCTAATATTCCTCAGGCTTTGTAATTAAACAAGGTTTTAATGAGCCTACAACTCCATAAATTCAGGGTACTTCATCCTGCAAAGACAATAACTGTATTTGAAACTTAAATTAGCTTGCTTTTGGTAGGAGATACTGACCTTCAGGAAGAACCTATATCTGTTAGATAGGTGTGATGGTGCTAAGAAATAAAGTATAGATTACAGGATATTTAACACATCTTTTAAGTATAATCTTAGATACTGTGTTCCTAAAAATTATACTTGACATAGAAAAATACTAGAAAGTGTAATTTGAGATTTGTTGTTGTGAGGATGTTAGTTTGCTGCTGGAATGTTAGCCAGTAACAGAATATTTTTAATCTGACTTTTTCTGAAAAAGGTGTCCTTTCCTGGACAAAGCTTAACGATATAAACTTTTCTTGCAAATAGAGGTCAGCAGAGAAGTTCCTGGTTTAATTTAGAGTAGGAAGCCTGTGGGGCTTGGGTTTCAATAGACTCTGTGCACAGTTTTCTTTGCCAGGCTGCAGCAGCAGAGAGGACTGGTATGAAATTAGACTGTTGCCATATGCTGTAAGGGATTTAAGCCTAGCACTTGCATGTCAAAGGTATGTGGTAAAGTTTGTATTTGTTATTTTTCAGTTATGCAGTAAATTATTTAAAGATTTCTCATCAGTTTTCTGGTTTTATATACTTTATAGAGAATAAATGTATATATGTTCTAGAAGCCCTTAAGCCCTTGGAAAGGGACTTGGCTGATTAAAGACGAGTACTTTACGTGGAGGTGGCTGATCACTAAACTTCCACAACTTCACAGCTGTTAGGGTTTACTTAGTGTCAGATGAGGGGCGGGAGATGAGGTGTGGAGTTGCACCTTTCTGCTGCCTTGGGGCATTGCACCCTATCACGCTCAGGTCTCGGGCAGATTTGGGAGCAACTTATTGTACAACGTGCACATGTATCTCTACATTAAAGTAGTTTGGGAAAATATTCCCTGCTATACGCTAGAAGAAATCTGGTGATTCTCTGTCTCCATCCCTGCAGACCCACACTCGCACACACCGTCTGCATCCATCAGCGCAGTCTGGCCTAACGCTGGGACCACCTTATCAGACTTGGACTCGCTGTTGTTCCTGCAATTATAAACTGTGACACTGCAAAAGATAAACCCAGAGATGTGTCCTGTGCAGAAACAAATGTCTGCATAAAGCCATCTGATTCTCATTAAGCTTTTTAGAGAGATCAGAATGCAACCAGTTATTTATACTACACTTTCAGAGTTGACTGGAGAGAATTTTCTACTTGAAAAACAACCGAAAATTTCCAGACGCTTTAGCAGATTATATCTCCAGCTAACAAACACTCATAGAAGTAATTTTCTCGGTCTAGCTCTGTCAGAAATATGCCTTGTAAGAAGAGATTAGTTTGAGAAAGTGTGAGTAGAGCAAAAGACTGGAAATTCCCACTAGAAAATCAACTTTTCTCTTCCCTTTGAATCTCCATTTAACACCTTCAAAGTCCTTTTCAAACACGGATGAAATAACGCTTCCTCATTTCATATATATTATGACCACTGGAGGAAATTCAGGCGCATAACTGATGTATTTTTCAAACTTCACATATTGCTAGTCTTTGTGCATTGCCCATCTTGCCTATTCTACACTGTGTGGTCCCACTTGCAAAGCCACCTGAAAAATCTAAGTGACTTCTTTGATTCTGGCTCTCACAACCAGGAATCCTTTAATTGCAGTATTAGGATTGTTTTAATTTAGACATTAATGTTCTCTGTTCATGTAGGGAATTCATGATGGTGGAAGTAATTCCAGTACATCATGATAATCCCAGTTCTTGGGGGTTGTATCCTTCTACTGTGGGCAGAATTGGTCTACCTGCTTAAAATCCCTCCCCAAATTCAGACTACGAGCTTGTGCTTGCTCTGACTAAAGACAACATCCACTTTGTGAACATGCACAAATATTCTGTTGAAGCTTGGTGTGGGCATTGTAAAACCCAGAACAGAGGAGCCGGCTCCCCAGACAGAGCTGATTCCAATTTTCCTGGTGCAACTTGGGAGTGTCTCCATGTCCCCGAGGTGGAGCCACCCCAGTGAAGGAGCAACGTGAGGAGCAGGGAGTGCCTGAGGCCACTGTGTTTCATCTACCCCAAAAAATCTTCTGTGCCCCAAATTGGTGTCAGTGCCCACACGTTTACCCCACAGCCCAGACTCAGCAGTGCGCCCTGGGTGCTGACCTTACTTGCAGTTACAGGCTCATCCCAAGTGTCCTGAGCCTCAGATGAGAAGAGGGAAAGGCCCAAACTGCTTCCTGTGGAAATTAATGGAACAACAGAGATTTAAGTTGCTGCTAGATCTGGGCACGTTCATGTGTGTAAACTGGTTCACAGAAATGAATTGTCCTTTGACTGAAAGAATCTGTTACAAATATCTTAATATTCAAAACAACAACAAAAGGTTTGTTTTGTAAGGCGTTCTTTTGCTGTCTTAATTGAAATCACATGCAAACGTTAGCAAAATGATCGTGAAATGGTCATGAAATGGAAAGTTCTTACTTTCCTGAAAACAGGAGATTTTGGGTAACAATAAAACATTGCCATTTCCATAGCATCTTCAAAACATTAAAACAATAGACGTTTTATGCTTTTAAATTCTTGAAAGAAGTATTAGGAAAGGCTACAAGATCACATCAGGAAAACAGAGGCTTTGCTCACTCTAGCCTTGCCCTGTTCCAGGAACAGCTCCCAAAATCTTGGAATGTTTTCCATAAGCTGTTTTGAAGAAATTCCTCTGAAACCACTTGGAGATGGTGAGCAGTTCAGTGGCATTTGGTCCTATCTAGTAGCAGCATCCTAGAACTGAGGCGCTCCTCCTCTTACTGGCATAGATACCTCTGCTGAAAAATTGTTAATCCCCACTCTTTTATTCTTGTTGTTATTGATACCGGTTAAAAGGAGGTTGGCTAAAAAGGATTATTCTCGCAGAAAAGCACTTTTTGAAAAACATTTGAACAAGAAATAAATCCTTTCGCTTGAAATTAGTAAGTAGTAAATTGTCTGGCAAAGAGCAGCATGCTTCTGAATGTCCCCTTGCAAAGAGACGTGGTATCTCCCCGTTGGCAAAGCCAAAGCTGAGTGACTAACTGGAGTGTGTGGCCGTGTCGGAGCAGCGCAGGGCAGGTCGGTGCCAGCCCCATGGCCTCGGGGCTCCCTGCATCCTGGGCGTTATTCCTGGAAGCTCTGGGAATAGCAAGCTGCTTGGAGCGCTGCTGCTTGCCTAGCACTGCGTCCTCCCGGGGTGTACAGGATGTTAATAGACGTTATTTTCTACAGGTATTTTTACAGAAATTCACAGAATCACAGAATGTTTAAGGTTGAAAGGAACCTCTAGAGATCATCTAGTCCAACCCCCTGTTTCAGCAGGGACACTTAGAGCAAGTGTCTTGTATTTGTTTGCAGAATGTTAGAACAGAATAAAAAGGAATATCCAGAGAAGGTAAAAGATAAATTAATAACCATAAATGTATTTTGAAGAGCCAAGTGACATTATCCCTGATTGAGGCTTCTCATAGGAAATTTTTAGACCTCCTAGTGATACATAAAAGCAAAGCTTGATTAGTCTGATGTGAAAGGCAGACAACAAATATCAGGCATTACCTTAATACAGATAACAGTATTCTGAGATAGATGGCACTGATATGCAAAAACACGCTATGTAAGCGTTTAGATTCCCTCAAGATCTCTCTACTAGCAGGTATGTTGAAATTCCATATGTGGTAGGGTTATAAATGTTGTATATAGATTTACTTAACCAAAATAAGTTGTCTCATTTACTGGTGAAAGGTGATGAGTTGTTTAATAAACAAGCTGTTGGGAATAATGTGCTTTTTCTATTCTTTCCTTGTATAGTTATCTCTAATGTCTGGTAGTGCAGTGACACTTGTCATGAAAATCAAGTTATATAGAGAGAACAATGAATAATAAAACAAAAATTATGACTGGTCTTGATGTGGTGATTACTGGCTTTCACTTGTGGGGACTAAGGGCAATTCTAGTGGAAAAATATTCAAGCTTCTGTTCAGTAATTAATCACAAATAGTAACAAACGATTAACATTATAAACCAACTGCAGGAATTAGTCTCTATAGCTTCAATCTATGTATCAGTAAAGTGTGCGGAAAACTTGTTAGCATTTGGGACCTTTTTTTCTCAATTAAAAGACCTGCAGCTGGTAGTCTTTCTGATACTTTCTTTCTTGTATGTATTGAGTACAGGTTAGGAGAATAATAAAGCCATTTTTAGTCGTTTGAACTGAAATATATTGCATTGGAATATAAACTCCTTTGGAGGAGGGGGGAAAAAAAAAAAAAAAACAAGCTGTAAGATATCAGCCTGAAGGCAGCCTCATGGGAATGGAAAACAATTTTAAGAAGCCTGAGAATGCAAGAGAAACCAAACCTGCCTCTAACCCAAGAAAAAAATAGTAGTGGAAATCTGAAATCTGTCTTTTTTGGGTGGCTAAGGATTCCAGTCAGCTTACTTCCTAAAGAAGTATTTCTTTACAGGGAATTTGCACTTAGGCTTCATTAGAAGAGCTACGGGGACATCTCTCATTTCCTGTGCCCGGGGTCTGTGTTGGGCGCTCAGCAGTGGGGGCAGCTCTGCACCACACAACGCTTAGTCCTTTAGGTAACAAACAGCAGGTAGTGCTTCATCTATATCAGCCCAGCAGCCTCCAAACCCCCCTCTATATCTGTTTAACGATATCAGTAAATACCTGGACCACAGACCTGTGGTTTTATGCATATGAAAAAGAGCAGAGAGTTATGTTAA
>JAUBOD010000058.1:363488-375010 GCA_032353885.1 Nothura maculosa | reverse complement strand
TTTAACGATATCAGTAAATACCTGGACCACAGACCTGTGGTTTTATGCATATGAAAAAGAGCAGAGAGTTATGTTAATACCTGTCTGTGACACTTCTTGTTCTGTCTTTGCTCCTTTCTTACTGAGGAAAACGTTCCCACCCGCTCCCCAAAAGACCATAAATATAGTAAGAAATAAAGATTTTTTTCACAGTTGGAAGTGTCTTTAGACTTCAAATCCAGTCCAAAACCTATTTCTTTGTTGCATTCCTTAGTTGCTCGGTAAGAGGCTCAGATTTGGAGGAGATGCCGAATGAAATAAAGGACAACAACTTTGGCTCGGGCACGAGGCAATGAGATTATTATTGATCCCAGTGGACGTGGACTACTTGCAACAACTATGAATGATTTCCCTGCGCTTTCTATTGCTACTGCTGTATGAAAATATCCATAAGTACTTGTTTTACCGTTAAGCCTTTCAGGATATGTGGCTTTTGGGTTTTTTTTTTTTTAAACTGAAAATTGATCATTCTTTAAGCGTTAATCCCAGGGACTGTGCACAGATCATCTTGATAAGAATATGGCAAACAGATTTTTTTGTTCGTTCTCCTCCTACTTTCCCCCGTTCCCCCTCCCACTCTCTCTTCTAGCTTCAGCTGATCTAATTTCAATCAAAACTCGACCATCGTTTGCATGTGAAGTGGTGTGTAACCAGACCAGAAATTCCATATGAATTGAACTGTGTGGTTTCCTATTTATCTTTTTCAATCACTTTTAATACCAAACTTTCCTGTTAGAAACAAAGGGATTTTGTTTGTTTGTTTTTCCTCTTGAGCTAGGACCTGAGAACGACTCTTTTCTGTTTTGCATCACACCTAGCAAAGCTGGTGGTGCCAACTAGTGCATCACTGAAGGGTAGTGGAT
The DNA here is from genome assembly GCA_032353885.1 of Nothura maculosa. Classification (NCBI taxonomy): domain Eukaryota; kingdom Metazoa; phylum Chordata; class Aves; order Tinamiformes; family Tinamidae; genus Nothura; species Nothura maculosa. The sequence continues at coordinate 374,108 of JAUBOD010000058.1, read as the reverse complement.
GGTGCACTAGGCAGACTAAGAGCCAGGACAACCTTTCATCACCCCTGCAGTTCAGCTGCCATAACTTGCCTGCTCCGTTCCACTTTACTGACAAATTGATGGCAGCAGAGACTATAAAATGTAAAATAATTTTTTTGTTGTTTTTTCCACATAATTTAGATACAGTTACTGAAAAGGAGATGCTTACGCTGCTGCCAGTTGACCTCAGCCAAATGTTACAGTCAGTGTGGGCCCTAAACTGTGTTAGGGAGGAAAATTTTAGGTTTGCATATAGAGGACAAAGCAGTTTAATCCTGGGTGGGGGAAAAGGTCAGAGCTTTTTTTGTTTGTTTTTTTTTGGGTTTTTTTTGTTTTTATTTTTTGGTTTGGGGGTTTAGGGTTTTTTGATACATAGAGCAACAAAATAAGTATAGTAATAAATCTATACATCATTGCAAGATGTTGAACATTTTCCAAAATTAAGAGTATCTGAAAGAATGGTCTTTGTTTTTAGCCCTATGGGGAAGACGGTATGATAGCATGGGACAAGCCTAGTAGACTGTCTTCCCTTGACAAGAATAATCTCTCCCAAGCTCAATAGGAACTTAATTGTTTGTGTGCTAAAAACCACAGAGCGTAGCTCATTGAGCTTTTTCTAATTCATCTATTTTTAGCCTTAACAAATTGATCTGAGACAAGAAACATCATTTGAGTGTAAATAAAAGAACTGGATATAGAAATACACTTTTTGATTTGGAGCAAGAAAAGCATATATCTGAGAAGCTCTTTGAAAATGACACCGAGAATGGCATCAGTAAAGATCGCTCTACGTCAAGTATTTCCTTCTTCAATCCCATCTATTGGGTGGGTAGATTGAGGAATTAATAAACAAGGTCACAAATCTGCTGGAGAAGACTGGGCCAGTGTTGACGCAGTGAAAGGCGTGGGATTTATAATGTCTGGGTTTTGCAAAGCTGGGAGTAAAACGGGATGTGTGGGAAGCTGGAGGGTCCTAGGGGTTGAGCCCCCTTCATTAGGCTCGCCTCTTCCCTATCCTAACTCCACACAAATGTGCAGGGTTTCCCTGAGTCACTGTCAGGCTACAGAGGTTATTTCAAGTCTTGCTATGGTGGAATCTGAGCTTTAAGTGAATTATTAGGGCAACATTATGGTAGAGGAGCTGCTTTGTTTGAATTAAAGTCTACAAGAATTGATCTAACAGGAATGTGTGGGCTGGAAATAAGAGAACATGAGCCTGTTGCAATCAACTAGTGTTTAATACTGTCCCTATATTTTCCTTTGTTGTTTTAAGAGAATCTGTTTGTAATTATAGAATATTTTGATATCTGAGTTGAATATTCATCTGTTTCATTGCTAAAATATCAAACAAAAGTAGAGTTTTTATTACTTTGCTTAATCTCTATAGTTTGAGATTTTTGTTTGTTTGTTTGCTTTTTTCTTCTGGCAAAGTGTTGGTGACAGTGTCTACCTGTATGATTTCAGGCAATCTCTAAGAATTATTCTGTGAGCTATTTATAAATTTTCCATTTTGGTTGATCATATAAGTCAAATAGTTTTGTGTTTTGGGACTCTGGTTTGACCACTCAAACATCTCAAACGCTGTTTTATTGATTAAGGAGAGATGAAATAGTTCTTAAGCTGTTTTAGAGCCACCTTTTGAATGATTATAATAAATTATATTATGCACATTTCCCAAGATAATCTCAGATAAACTATCAGTTAACTGAATGTCTCACAAATGACAAATAATGATTTATATGTAAAACAGTAGAATATTATCTGTTTAGATCCTTCGACTGGCTTTGTTCAACACATACAGTGTGAAAGCCTTTGTGTAATATAGAATTCTCTGTACCCAAAAAAGGATCTAGCTTATTCTGTTACAGTTTTTTTTGCCAATAGTGTAATAAGAAAGTAGCATTTCTCAGATGTTTCTCGTTAGTCCCAACACTAGCTACCTTCCAGATAAATGTGGGCTTGCTCCTGAAAATGGGAAAATCAGCATCATGGCACTGAGGCTGCAGAAATAAAGTTTCTACTGAGAGGAAAAAAAAAAAAAAAAAAAAGGAAAAAATAATCCTAGCATCCACGCTTTCCTAAAAAGGCAATGCTTGAGCAAAATCTTTCAGCATCTACTAATCTTTAAGTGTGCCTGCCTGTGCTGCCGTGCGGAGCAGCTACAGGGCACGTGGGGCTGAGACACCGTGCTGGTCAGTGCCTTCGTATTGGAACTTCACAGGGAAGCAGCACCACGTGGAATTTTCTCCTTTTCATTGTTTTATTTCTTTGTCATATTTACGTCATAGAAATGTTTGCTAACGTGGCAGTTAGGATAGGCGATCTTTTCTCCTTAAAGTACCTAAGATGCTGACATGGGCCAGCAATCATGGGGTGTTATGGCATTTACTGCTTACAAAGGATGCTGTGAAAACAACTGGTAGAGCTGACTGAAAAATAAGTTGAAAATATAGGTTCCATTTAGCGTTTTGCTTGAAGGAGTGAGAAGAACTTTTTAATCATATTTCTTTTTAGGTGTTTTTTGGAGGACATCAACTCTTTCAGTAAGATGGCTTTGATTTTTATAGTATTAGATGGAATGTACAGGAAGGGAGGCAGTAGTGAAATAAATCTAACTAAATGAGGTCACCGAATGGTTTCACATCTAAACTCAGAAGCATTATGTGTGCTTTTTGCTCAAATCATGATATCTTCACTGCACATAAAATATTTTTCTATCCATATCAATGCACATCACAAAAAGGCCTGGGTTTCAGTGCCGCTCAGCTTGAGACTGCTAAGCGCATTTTTGGCCTAGATATTTATATGGAGTAAATTAGTGCAGTTTTATCAGCTTCGGTAGAGCAATAACTGTTTAACCAACCACAGAGTGGGCCTCAATCTCTTAATTAATAAATGGCTTAAAATATGTTCTTTTACTTGATAGCTGGCCCCCTCTTCTGCCTGCTTTTCTTGCATAGTTCTTTGTTTGAAATCAGCATTAATTATAACATGCATACACAACAGAGAAACAGATTTAAATAAAGGTATTTGGAGGTTTAGGGTCAGGGATACTGGGAGCAAAGGTGATTGAAATGTTGCTTACAAATCATCAAACGCTTTATAACCTTCTCAAAATCTCTTTCACTATAAAAGCATTTCACTGCCCTTACATAGGCTGCAGGGAATAATAACTTAACCTAAACTAGACTATAATATAACTTTGAAATCTTGATGTTTGACCTCCAAAAACTTCTGAAAAGGTAGGCAGATGAGCCTACAAGGAAATGCACAAGCTAGGGAGTTCACCTACAACGAAATGCATGCACTTATTTTATTTTCAGATTAGTTGTAAGTCAAAAACACATGATAGTGTAAAAGATTGGATATGTTAGGGAATGCACAGATGGGAATTGTGAGCTTTAAAATAGCTGGTTTTTAAGCGATTTCTGAAAATGACTAAGAAAGGAGGCACCTTTCAATGTTTTTCTTGTTTTATACTCTCTTAGAAAACAGCAAGAGTCCATAGTTGTAAAACTGATTCTATTCTTTATTGATGAGACCAACTACATCTGTCGCCTTAGACCTTCCATAAGGTCTTAGACCAGACATAACCCCTAATTTCTTGGGGAGCAGTTCTCCAGAACCCTTTTTCCTGAAACTGTGTTCCCCTTACATATTCCATATAGGCAGATCATATGTTTCACTTGTATTTTACATTTTATTTAGGGACAGAGATTTCTTATTCCTTTAGAGAGTGTAAGAATAAATAAATGAATAAGTTTCTTCAGAGATGGATATAGGAAAGGTCAACTTTGCAGAACATCTCAAAAGATTCCTTGAGAAGAAAGAAAACTAAAATTTCAAACAGCAAAAAATGCAAGCAATCAGGGTTCTGGCAAGCTAGGTCTAAAAGATACGGAAAGAAAAGATGAATGTTGTTGGTGAGTTGTAGGTCAGGTTAGTTGTAGGCTTTACATGAGAAATAGCTCAGTAGTTTAGAGTAGGAAAGTGAGGAGGTGCTTTGCAGTAAGTGTCAAACACCAGATGCAATAGCTACCAGCTGTGGGAATCCTACAGTGGTCAAGAACAGGTCAACATTAATATGTGGCCTTAAAGTGGAAAGCAAGTACAGCGGTAGTTCCAGAAGAAGGGAACCAGAGGGACAATTTTGAATTTATTTGAGGGTGCAGACCGCCAAACGAGTCTAAATACACTGGCAATACTTGAAGCACGTGGGCTATTCCTGATGAGCACATCTCCGTGGGACCTGCTGCTTGCTCCCGTGGTCCGTGCAGCCAAGCCCTTGGGCAGGAGCAGCCGGCCAGTGCAGGACTCCTGTGGGGCTGTGTAGGGCTCCTGCGGGGCTGCGTGTGTGGGGCATTCGTGCCACCCCATCTGCTCTCTGCAGCACTCGCCTCGTTGCTCCCGGTCTCTCGGCAGTGCTGCCTTCACGCAGAGTACAGACAATGTCAGAACAAAAAGTCGGGCCTTGTCTGGGATCAAAAGAACATATTTTTGCTAAGGATCTTTTCTATGAGGCCGTCTGATGCTGTAACCACTTTGGCGATCTAAGTCCATTCCTATTACCCATTGCAATTTCAGTGATTTTAGCAGAATATGATTTTCCTTTTTTTTAGACTTTTTCCCTCCTCCCCCTCTGCAGTGATGCATTTAAACAAAAAAAAAGCACAAGATCAAACTGAACCTAAACCAGACACCTTCTGCACTCAGCTCACTGCCTCCTTTGTTCGCGCTTCGCTTCCAGCCCTCCCCCTGCACTAAGCTGTATTTTTCATTCCCAGCAAATCAGAGGAGCAGATGCTCCCTTTGACATGTGGAGACAAGCCACAGATTTGGAGGCTTTCTCAATTTGTGTTGGCTAATGCAACAGTTATTACAGCTACATTCTCAATATTGGAGAAACAGTCTTCCCTCGCTTGCTTTGATTTCATGTCAACGTTGCTTACAGAAAACACAACAAGTGGCTATTACTTGTTTTACTCTCTCTAGTGTTAAGTTTATTTTAAAAGTGGCATGAAATTAATTTTTCCACTTTGGGTTATTTCTTGTTTATTAGCTTTCAGTGCAAAATGGTTGAAGCTGGCTGCTCCTTCTTCAGAAATAAGAATCTGACAGTAGTGAATGCAGTGCAGGAACAGGGAGTCGATGCGCTTGGCAGGTCTGGAAACTGATGGCTGTTATTAGTGCCATCGGACAGGTACAATTCCTGCAGGATGTCGTAGCCTTTGTCACGGAGAAGGGCCCTTGTGTGCCGTGCAGAAGAACAGTGAGGGCAGACAACAGAGAGGTTAGGAGAGCAATAGGAGACCTGGTAGGGCACATGTGTGGTGAGCGCGCAGCTCACCTGGACACAGAGTCAGGGCAGGGCAGATGAACAAACTCGGTTTGGCTCTTTTCAGTCTAGATATCCTCTCTCAGCATAAATGTCTGGGTTTGGATGAACTTCTGGTAAGACTGTTTGTTACCACGTTAGCTTCAGCCAACTTTCAGTAAACCCGTTGTGGCCTAAAGATCATGCCAGTTTAATTTACTGTGATTTTTAACTTGGACATTATATAAAAGGAAGAAGCGAAAGAAGGAGAGAATCTCCTAGGTACATCAGGGCAGGGGTCCAAAAAATCTATCAGTGGATCAAAGATCTATCCACACACAGAGAACTAATATTTAGCACCAGTAATAAGTCTCTCTCATTTTTCAGTGCAGAATGTGTATGGGGGGACTGCTCATTCATGTTGCAATTAATATCTGTACTATATTGTATACATGACTATATTGCAATGTATATTACATGTATAAACACATGTAAATATATTACATCTGTAATATATTTATCTGGTGGCTATGGGTAAATACACCGGTCTGTGGCATGCAGCTTTCTGTGTAACAGTGAGGGTATGAAAACGTGAGCAAGGCTTTCACCACTGCAGCCTGTACCTCAAATCCTTCCCAATCCTCATAGCAGGACAGTTAGGACTCCCTTTCTAAGAGCCCTTAGTCAAAGGACTGTACATGGTAACCGCATAGCACATAATATTTTTCCCCTCAGAAAGATGAAGGGTTGAGATGACCTTGTCGTTTCAAGGAGTCTGCAGCGCTGATTTCAAACCTGATGCTTGGATCAGTCACTAAATCATTCCTCCAAGCTGAGCTGATTCATTGCTTATTTACCCACCGTGAAAATAAGCCAAAAGCAAGGCCCTTGAGTGCCCCTCTTGCATTTCAGAGCCTCTCCTGGGCCGGCCTTGCCATGCACAACACACTGTGGGCTACCAGCCGCCCTTCCCGTTGCAGAAGCTGCTGCGTGTCACTTAATAACGGATCCCAGAGCAGCAGTACCACTCATCAACCCGACCTCCCGCACGGGCAGTCCAGCCCCTCGCTGCAGCATCAGCGAGGCCTCTCCAGGAAGCCTGTTCCTGTTAACACCTCCTCTCCCCGAGGCACTTACGGTGCCTCCCCTGGCCGTGCCCCTCCATTCCCGTCTCCTGGAATGGCTCCCCTTAGCAGGAGCTCCAACACGCCCTCCCTCCCTTGCTCCCAGTGTGTTTGGGCCTCCGGCTGCTCCGCGCTGGAGCCGGGCTGAGCGGCGAGCCAGCCTCATCACTGAGTCCATGCACACCAGCGACTCGGCAGCCGCCCGCTGCTGGCAGCAGGAATAAAGCCTCCTTTCTCCATGCCCTTTCCTCAGAGAAAGGATTAGTACGGTCGTTTTCTTTCCTCTGCTGGCTCCTGGTTTTCATTAAGCTTCTAGGGGAGCGGCGTTTTTGAGACCCCTCTCCTGCAGGCACTGTCAGGCACAGTGGATATGGGCCAGGAGATTCGAGATCACTCGGGTCGGGCCTGACAGACAGGCTAGTAGCACAATTGTGTTATATTTCCCCCCAGAAACCAAACTAAAAAAGTGGTTTTGACAGTGTAATTGATGCAGAGGTTTGTGAGCAAAACAAGCCATACTGACAAAAGTACTTTTAATTTGATACTGGTTTTGTCTGCAGTAAGACTTTTGTCAGCACCAAAATCTCTTAAAGGAAATCTCTTACCAGATCACACAGGCAGCCCCCATTCACCAGTGTGCCCTGCAGGTTCCGTGGTGCTAGTGGGGAGAGGGGCTGCCCCACAGCAGCGGTCATGCTGTGGGGAACCACCCAGTACAACCCCCTTAGTACCAGAAAAACAAGCGCAAAGGTGCACCATTTATGATAGTTAGCATATAATGATTAGTTTATAACTGGACAAACAAGAAACCACTTATGCTCTTTATTATTGTTAATATGTTGTAATGAGCTTAGGCTGCTGGCTCTGTACTGGAGCATCTCCGCTTATTAATTGTGGGTGCCTCAGAACGTCTCTGGCTCTTCCCAACTAGACATCTTCCTGCCCGAACAGCAGCCATTAAAATAATAAACAGAGAAGCAAATTGCCCACAACCTCAATAGAAGTAGGTAGCTCTAGTTTTGTGGCCAGTATTTCCGTGTTCCTTTTTCACAGCACTGAGTGATACCGAAACCCATCCATTTTTCAGAGAATTTCTGAGAATGGAATGGACCCCTGGAGATCTCATCCAAGGCCCCTGCTCAGAGCAGGGTCACTTACTGCAGGTTTTTCAGGACCATTTCCAGCCAGGCTTTAAATATTTTTGTGTATGGAGAGAAACACCTCAGCCTCCCTGGGGAATCTGCTCCGGCCTTCAGTCACCCTTACAGGAAAATATCATGTTTAAATGAGATTTCTTGTATGTCAATTTGTACCTATTTCTTCTTGCCCTGTCAGAGGGCACCGCTGAGAAGAGTCTGGCTCCATCTTCTTTACTGCCCTCTTCTTCTGCTGCCTTCTTTGCCCCAAGGGCACCCAGCTGGCTTGTGGTCATCTTTCCTTCAGCACCCACGGGGCCCTTGCTGTGAAGCTGCTCTCCAGCCTGTCAGCATGTACATTAGCATGCAGTGTGGTGTTAGCTCACAGCCCTCAGCGGGTCCCATTTCCCCTCAGTTAGATGTGCTATGACAGCAGGCTTAGTCATACTGCGTCCGGGCCAGCACACACAACACTCTCTCCCTTGAAATTTCCCTGCTTACGTAACACCCATCAGGAAATACTGACTAAATGACGTATATAACCTCGTGTGTGTAGCGTGTTCAGTCACAGTTTCTCAAATCCATTCATCTGCTCATAAGAGACGGTGCCTCTGAGGCTGCCTCGGGCTGGACGTGGGCAGGTGAGGGCCGTGGGACAGGGCAGGAGGAGTCAGGTCTGTCACAGCCAGGGACGCGGTCACAGCCCTTAGCTGTAGCTCAGCATCGTGTCACAAGCCATGAAGACGTCCCAGCAGCTTCCTGAGTAATTCAAGTCCTAGGCCTGACAATCATTTACTGTACTCTCCTGGAAGCCCTTTCCTACTCTGTATACATGTTCTCCCCTGGTGAAGTGTTCATAGGGTCTACCTCTACCTTAATGAATTAATGCTTGAAGATTCTGAAATAGCAAAGTGCCCTGTAATTGCAAAGTATTTGTCTTATTAGTTCCACAAGCGCTATTTTGATCAGCCCCTTCAGTTGCAGAGCTATCAGGAGTTCTCACCAGCAGGCAACCACTGAACTTATTTTTCTCCACTTATTTGAGCCCCTAGGAGTTAATGATTGACTGCTAATAGGTTAATCCTGTTAAATAAAGGCAAAAGGAGGGTTTTGTCTGATGGGAAACAGACAAAGAAGGAAAATATCCAAGGCAGAATGAACTAAGATGAATATAAGTTACCATCTTATGGCATGTGTTAGAAGTAAATCCGAGGAATGGGAGAAGGTTTATAATATTTCATACAGTCTGAAGGTTTGCAATGAATTTCAAGCCACACATTGCCTGCTTTCAGTTCAGCATGTAAGAAAGAAACCTCTATAAGAACAAGCAATGAAATCTATCTTATAGCCAGTAGAGAAGTTTCGCAAAGTAAATGTTTATAAACCTTTCATATGAAGTTAATGATGCTTATTAAAACGTTAAAAGCAGTCATTCACAACAGCTCCCATTTTTAAGAGCAGCTTTATTATCACGCTCTGCTCTGTGAATTAATGGGCAGCTAAGTTACTTATTTGGTTTACAGTGAATGTTGGCCAGGTTATATAATTTAGGTCATGAAATATGTAGAAGTTTAAGCATTTGTAATTATTTTGCAAAGTCTACAAAATCTGTGGTTCCGTGAAATTACCCCTAAAATAATTATTAACATTGATAGCAGTCTATATTGAAAAGATCCCAAATTTCCTTATAGAATTACATTTATATTACATTTTCTCCCCTCTCTGATATATAACCACTTTAGGTTTTTGAAACTTGCCATTTTATAGCTGACTGCACAGGAGTTCAGGGCTGGAAGCAGGAATACGCCAGTCAAAACTTCAGGGAATATGTAGGCAGATACAATTCATGCTTAAACAGCCTTGAATTGGGCTAGGACAGCAAGCTGTTACATGACTCAAATCACCATCCAGTAGGCATAGATGGACAGTTAGACTTTCAAACTCCGCACATGTGTGTGTTTGGAAAATGCCAGCAATTAATGTTAGTGCTAAATGTTAACAGTTTTCTGTTTGCTTTCAATAAGCCTGCCTCATTAGAACCTCTGCAGAAATGTAGTGTGTATGTAGCAGGACTACAATTTAGCAAAAAGCATAAGCTTGCTGATATTACAACAGCCTACATATGGGCCTAAATTTAAGCATATGTTGTTTACCACATAAAAAAAGACTACTGAATCAGAAATGTTAAAAAACAAACAGATAATTTTTCAAAAAGTACTAAAAATGCTAATAAACACTTCTAGCGGTGTCTCTCTTGTCAGAGGTATTTCTGAGGGGATGAAGGGGGAGCAGTTCCCTGTCGAGCACACACAGAAAAGGCCGGTGAATCCTCCCACCATTCCTACTCTTTCTCTTCCTTCCCCTCTTTTATGGGACTCTTTGCACAGGATAACCCACTCATCTCATGTGCCTGCCTTCATCCTACTCATCAGGCAGAGAAAGTGCGTGACTTCAGCTGACTTTAAATGCTTGGAAATACCTAGAAACACCTAGACATATTTTCACATTCAGACGAAACTTGCTTAGCAAGAATATAATTTCAAGAGAAAAAGAGTGAAAAATGGAAAAAATCAATTATTTTACACAGGAATTTTTGCAAATAGAAAGTCCTACCAAAAATCATGTTTTCCCTGTTTTATTTTTAATTGAGTTTCTAGTCTACTGTTAAAATCCATAATTCCTTAAAACTGCTAAATGATTTTTTTTTCCCCTTTTGCCTTCTTGTTCAGTAAGTATATATCCAATAGGAGGAGAAACCGTGAACAGAAATTTGTTTTTAGCTATAGGACAAAAATACCATTGCAGCCCAATGTATCAGGGGATTCACAGGCAGATGTATCAGCTGAAGCTATTTTTACGGCTTGTAAATAGTTAACTGGACTTAAAATTGGTAATGTTTTAAGATTTCGGTTGCCCTCTTTTACTGCAGCATGAGAGCAAGAGAAATCTCCACAGTTCTTTTGACCTGCAACTTACCTCTAGTTTACCTTTCTTTTAAATATCTTTGGTTCTCAGACAGGTAGTGCTC
>JAUBOD010000058.1:325380-335521 GCA_032353885.1 Nothura maculosa | reverse complement strand
AGGTATAAAGAAGGAAAATACTTCAGGGGATCTTCCCAAGGTGTTTTCAGATCCATTTTGCTGATGAAATTTAGTGACGTACCCTTTACACATCCCTCAGAACTGGATTACAGCACTGATAGGATTTAGAATATGGGGATTTTTGTGATGGGCTGTTTCTAAAGCCATGGAAAACTGAACAAAACAAAAAGTTCCATCTGAGAGAAGCATTCTGCAGCCTTATTGTTTCAGGCTCAGAAATATATTTTAAGTTCCACAGGATTAGTTACCTTTAAAAATAACTTGAGAGTCAAGATAAAGGTTCTAAGAAATTGTCCTTGAGAAAAGCTGGTAATAAATTATGTTCGTGCAACTCCTTTGCTTCATGCTCCCACACCTTGTTTAATGCCTTCTTTGGACTAATAAGGAGCCTGGATAGTGTTAAAATTGGATTAATGTTGGATTAATAAAGCATTAATAGGGCAAGAGCTTGAATGATAAGGTTTAATTTGAGGAAGTTCGAAAGACCGAAACAGAAAATTAATTGTACCTTGTGATTTGTTTAGCTGAGGTGTTTGTTTCCATGTACTATAAAGCGTAAAGAAATAGAAAACTGTTACAGGAAATCTCCTGGAAGGGCTTGTAAGATCATGGTGTGGGGTCTGACTCAGGCAGGGGAAGTTAAGGAAAGATTATAGGAGTTAATCAACTTAAAATATTCTTTTCTTTCTCTGTCCTGTTTATTTATGTTGAACACTGTGTAATTCCAAAAATGATGTGCTTATGCCTTTAACTTGCTCCTCTAAAAACTCTTGTGGAAAGCTGCAGGAAAGCATGCCCTATCACAAAGGGAAATGATAAGTGTCTCTATCTTTTCATTACTGTACTTAGTTTTATTCAAATCTTATTCAATGCGTACGCTTGTGAAAACTGATAAGTGTTTATTTGAAAAATATAGTAGGAAGATGTTAGATAAGACCATAAGAACATAAAAAGAAAATCATTTTAAGCAAGAAAAAGTAGGAAGTGCCTTCAAAAACTGTCTTTATAAATGATGATGATTGGATGCATTCTGCCCAATTAAAAATATATATATATCATTTATCTTTATTAATATTTTCCTAATAATAAACTTTACCTGTTCAAATTCTAGGCAGTCTACTGTATAAACTGGCAGGGGGATATAAATATATTTCGGTAGCTTCTGCTCTCTACAGGGCTTACCCAGAAGGACCGTGAAGCTACACAAATGATCTTGTCTGCAGTTTTCCTCTTGCTGAAAATTATCAATGGATCTCATTATATCAGAAAGTTCCTTTCCATGTCTTTCTGTAGAGCTCTAATAGGCTGCAGAGTTTCTGGGTTCTTGGCTGAAATAATTTGTCAGTATTGCAACCATACCTTTTTCTCCTTCCCTAATAAATCTAGTATCCCTAAAAAGAAGGGAGCCGTAGCTCCTGTTTTTAGGTATAAAATTATGCCATTATGTCTACGGAATAACAAAAAGTTAAGATAAATATCTTTGTTTCCATCCTTACTCAAAAAAAAAGTCATTTGTAGGGATTATTGCTCTTCTGTATCTTTCTAAAATAAGGTACTTTATACTTTCTGCAGCAGTGTGAACATTAGGTAGTAGAAGGACAGACTGGATGCCGCCCTGTGCCACCTGCTCTAGGTGTGCCCGCTGGAGCGGGAAGGTTGGACTAGATGATCTCTAGAGGTCCCTTCCAACCTTATAGATTCTGTGATTCTGTGATTCTGTGACAGGCCAGGTATATAGTTCCCAGCATGGGAGTAATGCCAGGGATGTCCTCTACAAAAGACACACAAAGAAACTTTTTTGTAGCATAAAAATGAGGTCCTGATCTTTCACTTTTCTTTCAAAATGAGGCGCATTACAACTATTGGTGTTACGCTGGTAAATCTTGAACAGACATGAGAGATGTAATGCTTTGTAATGTAGTAAGAGGAAAATACTGGTAGGGTAAATTCTGCTGGAGCAAAAAGAAAAGGTGACCACTTAAGGAGAGAATTATCTAGCTATCTAAACAAAAAATACTTAAGAGATATAAAGCACCTACTAGCCTAAGACATGTATTTTTTAACAGTGATTATTTATAAACTGTGGTTTGGAGGCAGACAATGTTATTAGCTGTATCTTTTATTTTAAAATTAAATACTTTACTGGTAATAAATATTCAAAGCGTAGCTTCCTGTATTTCATAAAATCCTCAAAATATTATTAGAACAAGAAAGTCTTCAGACTAGTGAACATAGAAGCCTTTGACTTACTGTAATCCTCTTTGTTCATGATCTCAGACAAGTGAAGTTTTTTTGTTTGTTTTTCTCAAGTTGCTTTGAAGAGAGAATGCATTATTTATATCTAACATTCATGTACTTAATGTTTTCTAAAGAGACAGTGGGTGCAGAAAGGGCTTGAAGACTCTGTATTCAGTTTGAAAATGCTACTGCATCCATATGGTCAATAGCTGAAAGTAACACATGAACCTGGGTCTAGTCTGCATTTTAGAGTGACAGGGCAGTGTTGGTGGTGTATTTAGTCCAACAACCCTGGATTATGTGTTCCAACTTTGTTACTTAGACTGGCTGTTTCAGCCTCAGTATCTGAATGAGGTTTGTGCTTGCCCATCTTATAAGTGTATGAGCATTCTTCTATGAAAAAGCTTTGTAAAATATCCTGAATCCTTTTTTTTTCCCCCACCTGATACAACTAGCAGTGTGGTGAGAATGTTTGGAGACACATTTTTTTTTAGACTGTGATAATTTTTTTTAAATTGTCATTAGCTCAAAGCTTTGTCATTCTTTTAGCTAAATCATTAGTATCTATTCCAAACAGGAGGAGAATTTCTCTTAAATCCATGGGCTCTTAAAGCCATTATGTCAGTCTCTCTTCACATTATAGCTGTTGATATATATGGCTGTTGATATATATGGCATCCTAACAGACAGTTTTGTCCTTTATTTAGCATCCCTTTTCCAAAAACAGTCATTTCTGTTCTGGAACTGAAAGTCAGATATTTCTGGAAAATCAGAATGCGCAGTGACTGGTATGCATTCAGTATTCACCGTGGCAGCTATGCCCGTGCAAAGTAAACTTCCTGCTTGATTAATTAACTGAGGCCTCCCACACACAATAAACGCATCTTCCTTGGTAAGGAAGTGCTAGTTTTCACCGCATTCTTGTACTCAGCCACATAAAATGTCCCGGTAATTTGCCTCGTCTGTGCAGCCTGCTTGCCTCTGCTGGAGCTGATGCGCTCTTTGTTTTTCTTCCTTTCCTGAGTAGGTGTTGTGTTTGCCACTTAACATTTCTCTAGGGTCTATTCTGAAATTATCAGACTTTATGCACACATTTTCAAATTAACGTTCCTAAATATGCCCACAAAATCTGTTGCTGCTCCCCACATGCATCCTTGTACATTAAGCGGCACGTTATCACACGTAAATATCCATTTGCATTCACCAAGAATGCAGGAACAGATTCCCAGCAAATTTTGCAAAGATCTTGCATGAGATGTTTGACAGCTGCTTAAGGCAAACATTTTTCTAATCTAATGACATCTGTGATCAAGACCAACGAGACCTTGATGCACTTTCTGGACTGTCACGGTGCAAGTAGCTCTCAAAGTTGCCTGCACAAAGAGGACCCGCAAAATTTAAATCTCCTCCACTTGAGTTGTGACTTTGAGGGTGCTCTCTTTCCCCAGCTATTTTTAGATTTCAGGACCTGCCTGTGTGCAAGGACTGAAACCAAAAATTCATATTGCAGAATAAGAACCTCATTGAGACGGAAAGTTAGTGTCATCTATCCCACATTCAAAAATGCAGATGATGTGTTGAAATCTCGTTGATCAAGAGTGTTAGTCCTCATTTTGTACTTGCACTTAAGCAAAACCGTGTTGCTGGAGGTATTTGCAGTAGTCAAATGCACTCCAGGGTGATATTTTTCCTTGGTGAATATACGCACTGTATATGTACATTGAAAAATAAAAAACATTTGTCACGTTTTGATATTGGAAAAGGTCAAAAAATACCCTACTCTGAATTATCATTAAATAAAAAATCTTATAGGTTTCTATCCAAGGGGAAAACAAAACACAAAAACTGATTGTCAGTAAAATCAATCTATCTCATCTTGTAAACTTGGAGATGTTTGTGTCATGCCCAGTGCTAGTAAAAATGAGATGGTTTCCATGGTAATCACAAAGGTAATACATACACAAGGCCCTGCTTGTCAGAGTCGGGAGGAGATGGACAAAGAAGAAACTTTTTTTTCCAACTTTTTTCCTTTTTCCCATACTGTGCATGTATTATGATATAAACTTTATGTGCAAAAATCCCATAGATTGCTATGAATCTTTCAGGGAAACATTTGTGTTATTTCTGCCCCTGAATTTACTGACTTCTGTAAACAATTCTTTTTCTGCTCTTTCTTTAGCTCTGTCAGCTTACTTATCTTTCAGCTTGTGACACCCTGGGACAAAGGAGTCAGATGAGCACAGTCCATCTTTGTCAGATAGGCCAAGTCTGTCCCTTTGGAATGTCTGCAAGGTGTCTCATACTGCAAAGTATGCCTACAAAAGAGCAACCAAAAGTGCATAACTGCCTTTTTTCCTCAGTTTTCAACCCAGAAGTAGGCCTGAATTTCACCCTCTGAATGTGCTTCTGAAGTACTGGTTTTAACCATTTTTGCAGAGCCCATTTTGGAGGGATGAGACTATAGAGTTGTCATCCCCAGCTGCGATATGTGATGAGGAACTTAGGGAGGGCTTGGGGCAGAAGCTCCTGGTGCGGTTATGGGTCATGTTTTGAAGCAAGGCCTAGAGTCAAGGGCACAAGTTTTAACCGAGCGTAGCTGGTGCCCTTGTGATGCACAAAAGCTCTTTAAGATGCTGGTTTTTGCTGTGCTTTGTTTTCCTTTCCCTTCCTGTGAACCAGTTTCTCAAAACTTAGAATGAACCTTCCTAAAGACAGAGCCTGGGTTCCCACTCTGTCACATAGCTTTGGAGCCAGGCAAATTTCCCAGGGTTTGTGGTTTCCTTCTCATTCCAAACATTTCATAGAGCTTTAAATCTTGCCCAGGAGCTCTTCTCTGTGTCGTACACAAAATAAAATCACAAATCTGACTGCTTACTGAAATTGTAACTATTTCGTACACCTAGTGAGTACAGTATATTCATCATTTGCAAGCAGCAGATGAATACCTTAACAGATGGGGAATTTATATTGTTTCCATGGTTACAATAATAAATACAAAGCTGATCTGCCCAGAGTAGCTCTTGTTTTTCAAAAGAGTCTCTAAATTGCTTGCATTTTCCAAAGTTTTTTTTTAATTCATTTTTTTCATGATGATAATCTGAAAGCTGTGTTTTTATAGCAACAAAGTTTACACTAGATACTGCAGTCATCTCAAGACAATGCGATTCCACTCTGATCCTGTAAAGCACTTAATTAGTAGCGCAAGTTAAACTACCAGTGTTCTGTGCTCGTTCTGGCCATTGCTACTCCAAAATGTGCAAAACTTGAAAACAGCAGCTGAGATGTGACAGCAGCGTTGAATTTCACTTTCTAGATTCTTGGTTATGGGAATTAAGCAGAGCGGGTTAGTCTCAAGCTGGCTTCATGTGCCTTCATCTGAAGGAAATAAAAATATTTTTAAAGAAAGAAAGTGCTTTTGTAAGCTCTCTGAAACACTGGCTTTGGTGCGCACATTTGCACAGTGAATAATAGGACATGTAATAGCTCCTTTACTTGATAACTAATGTAAAAAAGCATGATGGGGTGAAGTCATGTTTTTTCTCAAAACCATTATTTCAGAATTGCTAGGAACACATAATTAAGTTATACACTAATATTATCCAAACAATTATGAATTTCTCTACTGAAATCTTGATAGCATTGATTGTTACCTAGTTGACCTAGGAGCGATATTCTTTTGATTCTGTCTATCTGGCACTCAGGGCCATCTTGATTTTTTTATGTGTGTGAATTCTTCTCACTAAAGAGACTTGAGAGATTCTGATTCTGCGAGATTCTGAGATGGAAAGAAGATTTCATGTTTATTTCTTCCTTTTGGAATTGAGCCGAGATGCTGTTAACATACCCTCAAGAGCAGATTTGGGCAGGAATTTTGCTTCCCAAAATAAGTAGATACTGTGTGCAGGGGAAACGAGAGGGGACAGCTCCAGGAGGGAGCCCTTTAGGGAGCTGCACAGGGCTGGGGCAGGTGAGGTGAAGTGACAGCCCCCAGACACAGGCAGGAAGCAGTAGGAGCTCAGCTGGAGGAGACAGGGGACTCAGTTGCTTCCCCAGGCTCAGGTTCAGGTTATGCAGACTGAGTATGTGCCAGTTCATGGCAAAGCAGGGTAAACAAATGCATGTCAAGGTGCTGCCTGGCTGGACGCACAGCCACAGCAGAGGCTCAGCCTCGAGGGGAACCTGCCTGGGCTGGAGCGTGGACCAGACCCTGCTCATACGTCCACCGAAGGGATGGAGAGGGAAGCAGCACGTCTGGGGCTCCTGCTGGGCTTGCCAGGACTGGTAACTCCCCCGTGCTCTCCTCGGTGTATGGATAACAAAATGCTGTATCGATGGTATTGATGCCTGTAACTGTGTTGTCTTAAAGCAGAGACAGAGCCAGAGTCAGAAATCTGCTAGAGACTCAAATGTTATAAAGAGAAAATAAGTGCAGCTACTTTCTTGACAATATTTTTCTAAGCCTTTGTGATTTAATACAAACCAGGGCAAACATCCGTATGCATCCTTTGGAGGCGACTGTTGCACACACTATTATGGCACTTAATTCCATGGGACTGGCTGCATTTCTGAATCCTCCTCTTTAAAAGGCAGCGCTCATGGTGCTTGCAAGGCAGTAAGCTTAGAGGCAGCTTGCAGCGCTCAGCCCGCCCCGCAGGCTGCTCTCAGCACAGGTAGAACAACCACCACGAGTGACTCTGCTTGAGGAAGCAGCTGTGCCCTTCCTTTGTCTGACTTGTTTTGCTTTTAGCTCAAAGCCACAATTAAAAATGAAGCCTTAAAAGGCTTCAGCAATTGCTGAAGATAGTTATTAGCTGAAGAATTAACCCCATGTGATGAGCTTGGGGAGGGAGTCTGTAACACTGCTACCTCTGAACGAGTGTGCCCGAGTGGCTGGTAGTGCACGGCTGCAAGAGGGCTAGTGAGGTGCGTGTCTGCAACTGTCCCCCAGGTATCTCTTTGTAAATACCTGATATTGTTCTCTGAAAGCATGTGAGATAAGAAATAACCCCAAAAAACTACACGGTGACTATTGTAAACCACTCTCAGGAAGGCTGCTAACTTCTTACATGGGCTCTGGAAAGGCTCTCACTGTGATTTGGGAATGGGAGAGTGGAGGAGCAAGGAGTAGGTAGGTAGTTTTCCTAGAGAACCAGTTGTGTTACTGTCAGGATGAAAATAAATGCAAAGCGTGTTAGCGTGGTGATCACTCGAGGCAAATTTCCAAGGCAACCAATGCCAGTTAGCATAGAAATTGCGTTCAAAAATATGAGTACGAGGAATTTTAACCAGTATTTGGTAAAGTTGGAAGTGTTTTTAGTTAATACATAGTTTTAGATCCTTGACTGCTCTAAGTAATAAAGCCAGTATTTCAAACTTGGTTTTTAATACACCTTCTAGCATACAACTTGGAAGGAACTACTGTAAACCTTCTCTGAGCCTCTGCTCTTATACATTTATTTCTTATTTTCATGATGTTGAAAAGATAATGCTCTCTTTTTTTCCTGTGCCATCTCTTTTTTTTTTTAATCATTTCCATTGCTGTTATTTTTATATGCTTCCTATTTAACAATCTGCCTCTTCCGTATTGTAGATTAGCATTTCAGAAGAAAGAATCAGGGAACTTTGCGAAAGCAGGTTTTGATGTAGCTCAATAAAAGCAATTTTCAGTAGGGTTCAAGGTTGGTACTAGGCTCAGAGCCCAGCTGCCACGAAGGCTCAACCGCCAATATTTTGTACTATTAGCCTATTGGAGGCTTCAATAGGCAAAAATCAAGCATTACGTGAATAATCTTTACATTGCCTACGTGTGGAGGGATAACAAGTGAAAACAGGCAAACGTTAACTTAGGTTGATTGTGTGATGGGCTTATGTCCCTTTTTTCCACTGAGCATAGCCCAAGCACAAGTTAGATGGCTCTTGTTTGCATTTTCTCACTACCCTGAGAGAGTTACCCCTCTCATACCTCTACTACCGCTTTGGCCCTCGTAAAAGCTGAGCGTTGTTGTGCTCGGTTGCGCAGCGGTCAGGAGGGCAGCGGACAGTGGAGCTCTGTGCTGTGAACATGGAGCACACTGTTCCTCGGCGCAGCCTTCTTCCCCAACCGCCGCGCTCTTCCCATGTGTCGGCGTGTGTGAAATACTGCAACGGGCTCGTTGACAGCAGGGACAGGAACTGACGGGCTAGGCCCAGGTGGCAGCTGGGGAGCCCGTTTGCTGCAGCAGGAGTCGAGTGGAGGAGAACAGTGCTTCATTCAGCTTTGACGTGGCTGCGTTCAGCTCCAGCTCCATCCAGGCAGCATCCTAATTCGGCGAACTCCGAGAGAATCCAGAATAACAAACAGTGGTGCTCCTCCTTTCTCTGTAAAGATATCATCTGCTTTGATAGCTTGGAAGACAAGCTCAATGCTCTTAGGCTACTTATGTCTAAAATTATGACTGTCTTTCTAATGGATGTTTTCACCCTTGGTTAAACTTTGTTCCCTAGAAACTTCTTTTTTCCTTTACATAGAGTCTAGATTGGGGATTTGAATCATTTGTAATGAAAGAACAAAAATCCCGTGCCCTGGCTCTTAGAATTTGTGTTGGTGCTGATGGTTTTGGTTTTATTCGCTTTTGAGTGCAGAAAGCAGTTTCAATTTCAGCCACCAAGAGCATGCTGTAAAGTTTCACCACTCTCTTTACTTTCACCACTACTACCAAACTCCTTGGCTTAATCCTCACGGCAACAAACCCAGAGATATTCTCACTCGATTGGTTGGTGTGTGTTGGTTTCTTTTTCGAGGTACTGAAATACCAAAGCCACCAATACCAATAGTAAGAAAAGTGGTGTATATCATTTTTCAGTTTACCAGCATTTAAATTTTGACAAATAAGTCCCATGAAGCTGCATAAAGATGTGCTTCTCATTCAATGTCCACATGGCAAGGGCTGGAGGGACGGCATCCCGCTGCGCACACGCTGTGCCCGTGTGGGAGCCGCCCCGTTGCCTGCAGAGCCGTGGGGCTCTGCAGGGCCCCCGTGGTGCCGTTCCGGCGGCGCTCCCACACGTGGGTGTCTTGTGACGCTCCTCGGCCCCGTCGCATCCCGAGCAGTCACATCAGCACCGAGTAATGACAGCCTGCAGCTGACAGGCTTCCCAAACCCTTTTTATCTCGCAACTGGTACAAATCTTTTTATAATTGATTTGGATTGTGGGGCTGGTAATATAGCACTGAATAGCAATTAATGCTAACATTTTAGTTTCATTCTGTCAAATACGCTTGACACTTTTTTTATGTGCGAGATTGTCAGGTATAAAGCCATGTGTCTCATTACATGCCAATTTGTCACCTCCCTTTAGATCACTGCTGCAAGTGATGCAGGTAAAGCCTCCCCTTCTCTTAATTCTTCTAACGTGTTGGTTTTGCAAAAGGAATTTGTAAAATATCTGCCTACAGTTCCCTGTAAATCAGATCAATTACCAATACTGTCATCTTAGTAGAAAGCAGGTGGGAAACGTGGAGAAAATGTTTGTACTGGCAGCTTTTTCAAAACTTTTCTGTGCTTCCATTTAAAGGAAAAACAAAAGCCTAACTAAAGATGGATCCTTATGGAGCCATTCTGTAAACAGGGCTGGGTTTAACTGAGAAGTGAGTATACCCTTCTGCCGTTGCCCAGCCCAGCAGGCAGGTTGTGCATGGCTCCAGCCCCATGGTCAGTGCTCTCCGGAGATGGGTGCTCTACAGGCTAGAACAGTGAATGTTGGGAGCCGGGACCATTAATAGTTCTGCAAGGGAAATGCAAAGAGAAATACCTCAGGTGCTTAAAGAGAAATCTCTGTGCAAATCAAGGCTGGCGTTTATAAGTGAGATTCCAACAAAGTCCCATGGCCATGTATGCAGCAC
>JAUBOD010000058.1:304459-317271 GCA_032353885.1 Nothura maculosa | reverse complement strand
GAGGGAGGAAGGAACTGACAGCACTCACCAAAAAACAATCTGGAACTATTCATTTATTTTGGACTATATAATTGCAAATTGATCCATAGATAAATTTGTTTTAGGAGACAGGCATTTCATCACAAAAGAAAAAAAAGCTTAACTTTGGGAAATTCTGGCCAGCTCTGAGTGTGTGCCTGTGTTCCTGTGCCACACACAGCTGAGGTCAGAAAGCTTAATGAAAACAACCAAGTGATGATGCTGAGAGGACAGGTCAAGCAAATCAAGGTGTCCATGTGCTGCGGAAGGCGGAGGCTGCAGGGGGTGCAGGGAGTCCTACTCCTTCACCAGGGACCAGGGTGGATGACTGGACATGGCCAGACCCCAGCTTGGGATACTTGGAGACAGCTACCTTTTGGAGACATTGATTTTGCTAGCAAATTGTCTAAATTCATCGCAAAACAGGTCTTCATGGTGTCTCTAAGATCTCCTAGGTTCAGCAAGGGGACGGGAGCAATAAAAGGAAAGTTATTTTAAAATAGATTTCTTGACTTAATGGCTTTTTCTCATACCTAAATGTACTGAAGAAGCTATGGCTTACAGAATTGTCGTATTTTTGCTTGAGCAAAAATTTGCAATTATGCTTTATATTTTTGGGTGTTGTAAGTTAATCTGTTGAGAGGGCACGGCATAGCTGCTGTCAGTGGGTTCGTTACCTTAACCCTAATGTTTCTGCCCTGCCTCTAAGCTCCAGCACCACTGATTATTCCGAGGCTACTAAAACACCTTCCCACAAAGGTGCCGGGGTAGCTCTGTGATGAACAACGCAGCCCTTCCTTCTCGTGGCCCTTTCATTCATGCCATCTTAAACCTCTTTCTTCCAGTTGCACAGATTATAGTCAGCAACATGTTGTTCTCTGAGAAAAAGTTAGTCTTGAAATAATAACAAGCTCTCACAGCTGTGCTTAATAGACCCTGAGCTTTTCCATGACTGCAACAACCTGCGGTTAGGAAGTTGAATTTTCTTTTCGAGTCATTTCTTTTTTCCCCACACTCCCCTTTTTTATTTATGTGGTACAGCTGTGGATGAGCACTGATATGAAGCATTATATTCTATCTCAGGTGTGAAAAAAACAGCTGCATGAGTTACGAGCATGTCATCTTCACTTAAGTGCGTAGATGCATCCCATATGCTATTGACTTATGAAATGAATACTGATTGCTAGGAAGAAACAGAAAGAAGAGAATAATTCAGGAAGAGCCTGAGGTGTAGAGTTTGCAAATCAATCTGTACTTTTTTTTTTTTTCTTTTTTTCCCTCAGTATTTGGAGAAAATCTGATATCTGAGATTTTGGTATTTTAAGCACAGGAGCTACCTGCAGATTTCAGATCCCCTGTTTCACACAGGCTTGTATTCAGCATCGTTAAACAGACCCTGAATCATCATTAAAATATGTTAGACCAGAAGGGGGAAAGGAAAGTAGACAGATCACGTTCCTGGAGATTGTCGTGAATTCTCATGTCTTCAGTAAAGAAATTAGAACAGGATTCAGAGAGACAAGACAGCTCCAAGACATGTCTATGGGCAGGAGCACAGTGAGACTTGCAGGGACCTGGTGAAGTTGGAGGAGGTCCCTGTCATGAGCATAAGGAGACAGGGCCCCTGGGCAACTGCATGTGCCATAAACTGCCACAGTCCATATTCAATTCCTAAGACTTTTCTCTGATTTTAGGGCACCTCTAACTAAAACAAGCTGCTTAGTGATGCATTCATGAAATCTGGCACTGGTTTTGGATGCAGGAAGCACTGTTGTTCTTTATTGCTATTTGAAAGCATCGCATAATAATATCACACAGTATAGGCACTGGGATTTGGGGAACGTATGGCTTCCTAGGCTCGTTTGAAGTTGTGGAGTTACAGCAAATGGTGATATTGCTGTGTTTTAGTGAAATGAATAGCATCCAAACAGGACTGAGGACTCCAGAAGCTTGAGATCCAGGACCTGACCTAATAGCTGCCCTTATGGTAAAGCAAAGGGCTTTTAGGACCTGCCCTGGGTTTAATGTGCTAATCACAGCAACCCGTTAAGGGTTCTCCAATGCGGTTAGCGGGCCAGGCAGGAGGGAGGAGATCACTGGCCTAGGAAACTGCTGGAAATTTGGAGGGAGAGACTGTGTGAGGATGTGAAGCCAGGAATGCCTTTGATTTGGGGTTCCCCCCAAAAGGTATTTAAAAGTCTAAAACCGCAGAAGTGGCCTGAATGCCACAGGGGAAGGAGAGGAGCCGGCAGGATATGGAGCTCGTCACCCTTGGTGCTCCCCTGCGCCCTTCCAGGCAGCACATCTGCCTCGGAGAGCTCGGAAATCCCTTCCGCCCGTGAGAGGCATGAGTGGTCAGGATGAGGTGAGACCAGCCACCCTCCTTCCCATGAAACGAGCGCCTTGAAGGGGCTGCCCTTGTCTCTACCTCTCCTTATTGGTGCCTCTTACCCGTCCCACGCGGGAAACAAAGGCTCCCCTGCTGCTCCTGGAGGCTGAGCTGTGTAATGCCTGACACAGACTTAAAAGGGAAAAACTCTTCTGTTCCTGCATATTCCCAGGAGAGGGGATCAATATTTAGTGAACCCATGTAAATGTAGATTCATGCGCTTTTATTTGTTGTGCTTCCTTCTGAGCCCTACCTGACTGTTTTACGTTGCACAAAAAAATGTACCACAAGCATGAATAAGTAACTTCCAAAAAGATAAAATGCTCTGATCTTCAAACACAGAAGTGGTGTCTGGTGCCGGATTCAGGTCTCGTACCATTCACATGAAAAAGATGCTGCTTATAATGGGCATGTGACAATTTGATTTTTACTTGCAAGTCTTGAATATCTTGTTGGATATGTGAATGAATAGCAGAAACTCTTGCAGAAAATAAGACGTTATGCATGTTGGCAGAGGAGCTCAAAAACAGTGTTTTCTTCCAAAACAGATTTGAAAGATACAGGCTGATGATATCCTGAAAAGAAAGAATGAGGATTCCCATTGGTTACAGTAAAAGTCTCTGATAGTCTAAAAGTCTGGAGAAATACAGCCAAGGAACATGTTTCTCAAAGATTTAATGACATTATGCAATACATACATCCCATTAATTCCTTTGTTTTTTAGAAGAGCTGTCTTCCTATTATTTTAAATGGACAAAACTTTGATACCTTTAAATTCGATTATTAGGACCTTTCAAAGTCAGGTCTTGAGTGGTCGGTCTCTATGTTGGTCTATTTACGGTCAACTAAATTGCATAGAGAGTCTTGGAAAACAGGATGCACCATTTTTTGTATTTGTTTAAATATATATATATATATCTGCAGAAAGCTCCATAGTGAAAGCAGTGAATGTTCAGACTGTTTCTATAGCACATAGCTCACCTAAATCCCTCTTTAATACAAATGCTTTGTTATCACCAGTTTTGAAGCAGAAGTTCTTTCTGTAAATTCTAGGTATTCGTGACTGCAATAGATATCCTCAAAAAGATAAAATTCCAAAAACTGATGGATTTCTGGACCACTCAGAAAAGACATTATTGCTTTTAAGAGCTGGAACTGTGCCAGCACTACCTTTTGCAGGATTAATTCTGAGCTGTACAGAGAGACCTACCGTGTAAATCTAAATTGGATTAAGGTCTGGATTCACAGATTCTGAATTCCTTTGCTTTCAGAAAGTCTGTGGATCTGAATAGCTTGTATAGTGCGGGTTTGCTATTGGTTAATCTAACGTACTCAGGAATCTTGTAATTTATAGCATTGTGCCAATAATAGATCAAATCAAACCTTCAGCTTCTTGCATATGTGATAAGATATGATCGATATGATAGTAGAGATTTGTGAAATACGCTTTAGATGCATTTATTTGTGTTTTGTGAAACAAGATTACAATCTTTGATGTGAGATCTGCACAGGTTTCCCTTTAAGTTACTTTATTTTCATAGGAAAACAGTCTGTGAAAGTTCAGTATCCCCAGAAATTCCTGTTGCACATTCACGAGTGTCAGGATGATAGAGCTGACATACTAGTGTTTGAGTTAACATCCCTCTTTCAAGTGAGTCAAGTTCCTCACTGGACGTAATTTTTTTGTTGAAGATTTGTTTGTGTTGATAAGAGCAGTGGCGGGAAGTCTTGTATTCTTATATGCAGAAAATAAAAGAATAAATGGTACAGAGCACTGAGACTGCTTCCCCTCAGCCACTAAGACAGTACTTCTTAACCTAGTTCCAAGACAATTATTTTAATACAATGATTGATTTCTCAAGTGACTTAGAGGTGGGTATATTAAAAGTATGGGAGATGTTGTGAAGAAGCTCTTTGTTTAATAATTTTACACTCATACCAAATGTATCACCAAAGACTTAAGGATTCATTTCTCATTTTCTATAATGCAAATGTAAATTGTATTTTGCAAACCCTTTGAGGCTCAGTTATGCTGCTAGAATCAGGGAAAGTGCCCACAGGAAGCCACCATTCGCCTCCAGCCAAAGCCACCAGCCTCCAGTCTGCACGTGGGCTGCTGAGAACCTGCCTGAATGAGTGCTGGAGAGCACCCTCCCTGCAGGGTGTTCCACAATCCGTGGCACTAGCAGCCTGGCGGGGAAGGCTTGGTGGCTGGGGAGCCACGCATGCGAGTGCCCTTCCCTCTATCTCCTTCTCCATAATTGTGCATTCTGCATTTTGGAAAGAGTCTCCAAAGACACTTCCCTTTTCTGGTTCTTTATTCCATTATGTTTTAGCTGATAGCCTGTACAAATGACTAGAAAGTCATTCAAGCCAGAACTGGTGGTGCTGGTAGACTCTGACATCCCCTTTAACTAGAGACAGCAGTTTGGCCATAAACACTTATGCAATTCTAGGTTTAATAATGAGGTGTTTTTAGCTCTGCAGGAAATATATTTTCTGCACAAAACACACGCCCCATTCTTCTTGGATAGTGTTTTTATCACATAAACTCTCCAAGAGCAGCAGAGTTTTGTTTTCCCGTGTGTTGTCTGACCGTGTCCTGTAAAAAAATAGTTTGCAAGGCTTAATGAACATGACCAGCTCTTAGTATGTGCTGGACTTCCTTAACGGGGGAGAATGCTGAAGAGCAAAGGCAGAGGCTGGCTTGCCAAGCATTTGTTCTGGATTCCTTACCCCACCCAAAACGACCTTTCCCCAGGGTTATCCAAGACTTCAGGAAACACCCGGATTGAAAGGCTCTTGCTGCAGAGAAGAGCTGAGCTGGAGAGGACGTGTCTCATGTCTTCACTGCTGGCCACTGAAGTGCCATGGCAGCTCAGCTGCGTGTGCAGCTCTGCTCTTGTAGTTAGAAATGCCAATTCACTTAAAATTGTTGTCTCCGTCTATACTAGCAGGACAAAAACAAGAACTGCCCATTTTTTAAAATCAGAGCTAAGATCAACAGATTTGGAAAAGCTGCTCAATTCAAGGAGAAACAAAAGATTGTATTTTTTTTAATGCTTAGAGGTTTATGTTGTCTTTTTCTTAGGAGCAGTTTTTTTAGCTCCTTCCCTTATGAAGTAATTAAAGCTGTACTAGCTAAAGAAAACCATGGCTAAAATGGTTAAAAGCTAAAAAGCATCTGGGATCTACTTCAGCAACTGCCTGAAGAAAACAAAAGAATATCTCAGCACAAATAACACGTGTTCATTTTTAATACAAAAATACGCCTGTTTTAAATTTCAGATATATGTTTCTTGGATACCGCAAGAACAAAGGGACAGTTATAATCCTGCAGTCAGGCTTTCTGCAGAACACAGGCCACAGAACTTCACCAAAGACTTGAGATGAGATATTGAAATTCTGTAGCTCCTGAAAAGACCTGAATATTGGGGAAGAAAGCAGCAGAAAGTACAGAACAACTTTGACCCCTCACAGGTAGGAACAAGCTCAGCTGCCACCTAATTCCTACCAAGGGAGAGAGGGATACCCCATGTGATTAGAATCAAATCAATGAGTAAGGTAGAAAATGAGGAAAAGGGACTACATTTCTGACATTTTCTGTTGCCATACACTTCTTATACAAACCTTTTGCTTCAAGACAGCATCAGACTTGATGCAGAATATACCAGGCAGGGCCACTGTGAGAGTAAAGGAACTGAATGTTGCAAAGTGGTGCAATGGGAGCCATAAATAAATACTAAGATAAATACAGATTTGATAAATGACTAGCAGAGGCACTGGAGGGAGCGATGCAAGATGATGCAGTCAGGCATTTTCATCTGCAACTCCCCTGACCCCGAGCCGAGGCACGGTGCGCCAGAACTCAGCACCCCAGGCAGCGCTTTTGAGTCGCTTTATAAATACATACCCCTTGAGACATCAAAGATTGTGCAACAGTCAAATGTAACTGTAGGTCTTCAGGAGTGCTGATACGCACATGTGCAGTCAGCTTGCGGTTCTTGGCTCCAGTTGTCAGCACCACTGTGTGCATGTGTACTGAGAGAGCAATTGTGGTATCTGTGCTGTCTTTCTAGTTGCATTTTGTGCCCAGCACTGCTAGTGTTTATTCCCATGGCCTCTGACATGGTGGAAGGAGAGACATGTAAGTCCTTCATATTTGCACTGAAGGCAGCTCATGCGTAGCTCAGGATTCATCCCCGCGGTCTCTATGGAGCAGCCATTTATTTTAGCTCTGTGCACATAAAAGCTAATTTAAAATGAAAGATGGCAAACAACTAGTGAAAGGACATTAGTCATTTTTGCTCTTGATATCCTTGCTTCTCGAAGCTGTAATTGGTGGGCAAGAAAAGGGATAATTTGCTGCAGAAAAATTTTAGTAAATAGAGTACATTTTTACAAGAATGTTTTTATTAAGGAATACCTCTATAAGGATGCATAAATACATATACCCACTGAGAAAGCACCATCCTGTAGGAAAGCTCATAATGATGCATATGTCTTGTCACTTAGAGCCTTTTTGACGGTCTTTTTCTGTATTTTCTACAGGATATTTTGTCTTGCGTTAGTTCAGCTGACAAAAATATTACTCACAGTCCTTCGTGTGAGATGCCCTATAAAGAAGTTGTTTCATTTCATAACACTCATTGTATTAGTTCCCCCTAAAGTAATCACTTTGATGAGAACACACTGTGTGTTCCTTTATTTGATCTGGGAATAAAACTATCATGTCTTTTCTTTCGCATCTCCTTGTTTTTCTCTGGAATAAATAAACATGAAGCTGTCACTGCAGAGCAGGCACTGCCTCTCCCTGTTAAAAACCTTTTGATTTTTGCATTAAGAGAATTTTTCTGCACAGAGATCCTTTTAGAATGTGCTTGAAGCACTCTCTTTTCTTGCTTTATAGCTTTTTTTCCCATGTAGATAGGTGAGACGTGACAGAGTTCCTGCTGTCCCAGTGGAGTAGATGTCTTACCAAGTTTTCTTCCCTTCTCATAGAACTGATCTACTTATCATGAAGAAATTATGTGATGTATCACGCATTAATATCAGTATTATCATTATGACATCAACCAAAGTCACCAGCTTAGGCTTCTAGAACATTCTTCAGCTCCTGGTTCTGTAAGGTCTTATGCAGATGCTTGTGTTATGCAGTATTTCCTTTTGTGGGTGTATGTTGCTAACAACGGAGGCGAGTCAGGACCTCATGAGTTGTCTCATATGCTTCAGTGAAACTACAATGTCAGCTCCATTGCAAGTCTTCAGAAGATGGAGGCTTCATCTTGCAAACTCTGTGGTATGGAGCTTAAGATAAGCAATGGAGCTTATTTTTCAAACTGAGAAGATTGATGCAAATAAGGTATGTCTTCTGTTTGGTTTTCATTAAATAAAGATTAGGCTAATGAATGTTTATCCAAGGTTTACCAAGGGCAAGTGCTGAGGGAGGTTATTCATGGTGATCGCATATGGTTGGACAGACCAAAGAAATAACCATTGGGTACAGCTTCAGACCTCAGCTTTAGACCAGACCATAAATCTTTAATTCTTCTTCTCCTGATGCCTACCACAGTCTTCAGTCTTTTACGTATGGTAGGCCCTATCTAAATATCAGAGATGCTGCCCTAGACTTAGACTTACAGTGTGGTGGCTTTTAGACAGTACTAAGCAAAGGACTCCAAATCAGAAAGATTCGCTAACAAAATGTGGGAAAAGTGTCTTTGCCACAGATAGATTATTGTAATCTGTTCTACAGCAGAGGCTTGCTTTGAATCCCAAATCAACATGACATCAATTCACCTTCATCTCCCTCTCACTGTGGCCATCTAAAAAGCTGTGAACATGGATTACTGTGTGTGTCCTACATAAATTAAGCATGCTAAAAATCAACAGAATTACCTATTAGAAAAGTAGAAATCTGTCACAGGTTTTTTATTGCAAAAGAAACTATCAAAGACTATCTGCTTTAATTCTTTGGAAACATCAGTGAGAAACCTTGAACTGTCCAGTTTCTGAAAATCCAAACTGGAAATCCGTATGAGACCCCACCAGGGTTTCAGGGGATGTGTTTAAAAGGAATATTATTATTTTCAGAAGACAGTTGGGTGTTTTGTGCAGCATACTTTGTTGGTGATTGGATGTTTCTGGGGACTAACATGGAATTATAAATTCACAGTGAATCTTGTGACCATTTCAAATCTAATCCAAGTAAGTGGTGCTCATTTAGTCTTTAATCAGGTATGTAATCGGAGTGGTTCATTTGGTCTTTATCTGCTCGCTATCTGATTGAGAAATGAGTTGTCTGTGTCACTGCAATTAGCAGATAGTTGTAAGAAATTATCTTCCAAACTGTTATATTTATTTGGTAGCACCTATGAAGAAGCTAGCAGCTCAACAGGAACAGGAGTCTTGTCAATAGACTGACACATTTGAAGGAAGAGAATAAATGCTGTGGGATTTCTTCTGTTTTACTAATAAATTATCTGAAGAATTAAATACTATCTGAGAGTTTAGGTAAGCTGTGGGATGACTAAAGAGAGCAGGTAAAAGGCAGATGCTAGACATTTTCAGAGCAGACACATACATCTATTGCCCATATTGCCCGTGGTTGCCTGAAACCCATTTTAAGCCCAGGGACAGACAAAATATGAGAGTCTCTAACACGATTTCCTCCGTTTCAGGTCCATGTCAGGACCACTGAACGTTTGGCCCTGTCCTTCCCCAGCCTCTGCAATCCTGGCACGCAGGAGCCCCAGGCTTGAGTGCATCCTGAGGCCTTCCATCCCTAGACCCGACATAGCTCTGGATACAGCCCTGCTTCCCACTCTCAGCCCACTCTCATCAAAGCCTAGGGGCAGGGCAGGTCTATTTTTTTATTCCTTATTTCCTTTAAGTTAGACTGTAAGCAGATGAACATAAACAGAGAGATAGAGAATCTTGTGCAATTTAACAGTGAACATTGTGGATTATGAGCTAAGGGAAAGGGCTCAAAAGGCAGCAATTCACCAGCCGGATTGAATCACCAGCTAATTTTTTTCTTTACTTTTTTAGTGCCCTCTTGAAGGACATCAACAAGATTTAAACACAAGACTATCACTGCTGTAATGAACAGTGACAAAAAAAATGTGAAACTGAAGGGGGAGTGTATTTACAATACTTCTTTGGGAGTTACTGCCGTGACTGTATCAGTTCACTAAGCAGTACCTTTGTAAATGCTTTTACTCCAGCATGCAGCACACTAGGAATTATAGCATTTTAATGACACTCGTGCCTAAATTGGTACAATATCTATAATAGTATGAAATCTAGGAGAATTTCGGCCTCATTGGAACTCATAGAGAATTCCTGCTGACTTTGTCAGAGCCAGGATTTGAGCAAAATCAGTCCTAATTTTCCAGATGTGGAAAGACAAAAATGGTGAATATTTTTACCTCTTACTCTTAACATATTACTATGCGTGATCTGATACTTCTCATATACACATATACTAGAAATGCCTTGAATTTTATTTCATTAAAGATGTAATGGCACGGAATACACTCTTTCCTTATGGAACAAGCACCTTTTAATACTAGCGGTTACTCAAAGGGTGATATATATATCCTTATTTCTCCTGTCACCAAATAAAATGAAATTCATAGAGCTGCTCTTACCTAGTGATACACTTTTTATTGCTAAATAAGGCCTTGAAAATGAGAATCTGGTTCCCTCCTCATGAGGCATATAGATCCAAATCAAATGAGCATGTTACTGTATGGGACCTGCAAACCTTGACAAGGTGCATTGGCTTGTTACTCTTCCCAGTAGGTAATGAAGTGACTCTTCAGACGTCTTCCAGAAAGCACCTATGAAGGAGCACAGTGCCCTCGCTTAGCTTCCTCTATATGTTTTCCAATTTCTGAAATCAGTCCTATCTTCAGACTGATAGATGCATTGAGATCAGTTAGATCCATTGAGTACCAGGTTGATAGAAGCATTGAGATCAGTTTACAAATGAAAATGCCATTGATCCCTGGCCACAAGTGACTGTCTAGTGTAAGTTACTGCAATTTCGTAAGCATTAGAAGAAAATCAGAACAGCTGGTTGAAAAACAAAAGGAAGTAAGAAAAGCTCATCTCCCATCAGGTGTAGAAAATATATATTGTGTTTGGAGAAGGTGTTAACTGGCAAACATGCTTTAACTGAAATGGTGATAAATACAAGTGAGCACCAGTGTTTTCTTGGGTGTGCAAACTAGCATTTGCAAGAGCCTGGTTCCTGCTGGTCTCTGCAGGATCTGGCTTGAGCTCCTTTGCAGGAATTAGTTAGTGCCAGTGGAAGTAAATAGCCCCTTGGGGATACTGCTGCCGCAGCCACTGCAGTATTTATTTATATAATAACTTGTCAAATGCAGAGATGGGAAGTCACAACGGCAGCTCCTGCCTGCTAAACTCTGCACTGTTTGTCCTTATCGTTTAGGAACCTTTACAAGGATGAAAATGTATTTTAAATGAACAGTCTCAAAAAGAGGACAGCCATAAACCTGGGGGCCTGGCTGCTGAGCCTGCTCTTGCTGAGCGATGTTCTGAGAGCACAGATGGGCAGCAGTGCTGGCACCTCGGAGCACACAGTGAGGTGGCCACTGGCAGCAGAAGCACTCCCGGCCTTCTTGTCCACCGATAGAGCCAGGAAAACCTGCTTGTTAGGAACTGGCCTGTCTGACTGCGCTGCCCAGCCCTCCCTGGGGCCCCACAGGCAACGGGCCCGTGACGGGTAGCCCATCAGTAGAGTCTTCCCCTTACTTGGCTTCTCGGTTCCTCCTGGTCCCCAGCCCGTTGGATGGGCTCTCCCTCTTGCCTGTGCCTAGCTGGGATCAGGCAGCAGTGCCTTCCAACACCATGACCAGATTTCTCTGTCCTTGTTTTCCAATCTGGTAGCAAATACAAGAAAAGCACAATTTTCTATCCAGCGCCCCGAAGGACACTGTGGGCAGTGATCATATTTCATTAGTCAAAGAAGAAATGAGGTTATTCCCCTTCCTGTGCCAGACCCTGGCACTCAGAGTAATCTGAAGTGAAAAGGAGGCCTTTGATGGCGGCACGCAGCTTGCTGTCCCTGTGTGCGCCCTTATCAGTGCTCATGGACATCTGAGCAGAGCAGAGCCCTGGTGAATCGCCTGTTCTTCACATTTTTAATGATTGTTTTCTCATTCATTTCCTGTTTTCTTACTAGTGGCCCCAACCACATCAAGACTGTAGATAATAAGAGCCTTGGTATCTCTGCCAACTTTGTTTTAACTCCCTTTTCCACTCTTTAAAGAAGCCTGGAGCTCCACTTACTCCCCTTCTGATA
Source organism: Nothura maculosa (assembly GCA_032353885.1). NCBI lineage: Eukaryota > Metazoa > Chordata > Aves > Tinamiformes > Tinamidae > Nothura > Nothura maculosa. The sequence goes on along the minus strand of JAUBOD010000058.1, from coordinate 305,533 downwards.
CATAACTTCAGCCAAACTTGACTTGTGGCCAACCATATCTAAAAAGAGGGGAAAGAAAGCTTGGGCAGGACAGGAAACAGGTAATTCTGCTGCTGCTGCAAGTACTGGAACTTAGGCTTAGCATTTTCTAATAACCTTCTCCAGCTGCCAGTTACTTGTTCAAAATGAAACACATACATTGCAAGGGGAAGAAGGCTAATGTGCTGCTTAAGTTAAAAGCAACGTTGTCAAACATCTGGGTGCCACCTGGAGTGCAGAGCCAAACCTTTGCTGGCCATGCAGGGCCTCAGGTGGGCGCCATGCCACCTTTGGGGCTGTCGTGTGCCTGAGGCAATGCCCGAACCCGAGGCCTTCAGGGCCTTCTCTTTGATACATCCCCCATGGAAGCTCCCCTGGGAGCAGTCGGATGGAGGGAAGGCAAGGCCGGCTTTGAGGCCCACCACCTGCCCCAGGAGTGTGGTCAGGGCTGCCATATGTGGCCCCTAATCAAACACTTGGGTGTTGGGGCAGGACAGAGGCCCCATGCGAACGTAGGGCAGCTGTGACACCTCCGCGAAGCAGGAAGGGAAGCATCAAAGCTCCTGAATCTCAGAGCCCTTGCTCCCTCTCCTGGCAGAGCACTGCAGTGGTAGTTGGGGACTGGGGGGCTGTGTGGGTGCCCCCATGTCCCAGCACCCTGCACCCCAGCACCTCATGTCCCCACAGCCTTGCAGGCAGCCTACTGGTCACGACGCCCAGAGCAGATTAATGCAGGATTAGCAGAGGCAAAATCTATTCTAGTGAAGAACAGCTGCGACACGGCTTTAGCTGCATAAAAAAATATGTACTTGAGCACAGATAAAACTTTATTGCTGTGCATTATCTGCAGCCCTCAAGGCTGGGGGTAGCTCAGCTTATTCACTAATGCTGGGATGCCAGGGTGACTCCTGCACGGCTGCGCAGCGCTGCGTGCCGGGGCCAGGCCTCCTCTGCCAGCAGCCCAACGCCGAGCCCTGCGCGGCCTTTGTGCAGGCTGGTTCTGTAAAGTTCTGCTTCAGTTACCGCTTGTTTCCCCAACACAGGTGACTGAAGGCA
>JAUBOD010000058.1:281947-304359 GCA_032353885.1 Nothura maculosa | reverse complement strand
CGGCCTTTGTGCAGGCTGGTTCTGTAAAGTTCTGCTTCAGTTACCGCTTGTTTCCCCAACACAGGTGACTGAAGGCAATTCCAGGGGTACCTAGTGGCTGAACAGACTTAAATTTGGATTTCTGGAAAGACCGGAGCTGCCAACATGGGATCATTTCCACTCTTGTTACTTCCAGTGAGCAAGTAGAAATGGGACTTCCCTTGTAAGCTGAACAACAGCTCCTTTAGCTTTTTTAGAGCACCATTTAGAGTTATCTGATTTTTGACAAAGAATTTTGGCAAAGCACATGTTTATGAGGAGAGAGAGAGGCAGCGTGCAGGTGCCGGTGCCAGTTTCTGTTGCATTTCCTCCCAGGCGGAGCTATCAGCACAGCTCTCTACGGACTAGTGACTTGCTTCAGGAGAGCCCACTGCTCTTCAGCGCTGTTCGTGGCCCTTGCTTAAGTGATGAGGCCCTATGGATGCTCTTGCAGGCCCATTAGGCAAGGCGAAAGCTGAGCAAAAGGGGTTGAGTTGAGGCTGTGGCCCGTAGAAGGTCTCCTTATAAGTTAACCATTCTGGTCACAGAAGACTTTCTGCATATTAGTCACAGAGAAATTATTCTTTCTTCCCCAGGGAGAGAAATGGAGATACTAAAAAGAGAGAGAAAAAGAGAAATGCCATCAAAGGGAATGAATGTTCCTGGCTTTTATAAAGATCTCAAAATTTACCTCAGAATTTTGTCCACATCTGTCAATTTCAGGTTAAGTGTGTGAGCTATTTCTTAGAGACACAAATGCCCCTCCTGCAAATGCCCCTCTCATATATCTTCCTAGGTTTCTTCCTTCCTCTTCCTGTGCTCCCTGTCATACTATGGATGGATGCTGTCCAGCACAGTGTTAACTCATTATTTGCTAAAAATTGTCTTCAAATAAAGATACTATAAGAAATTGCAAGTCAGATACTATAAGTATTGCAAACCAGTGGATTCATTTTCTTCCTTTGCACATGCTCAGTATTTTGTCCTTAGCAGTTACTATGTTCTTGTGGCAACACGAAAGCTAAATATTCATGTGCAATATTCTGGCCTATGTGTCACAGTCCTTCATTAGGGGATGGAGCACCCTCCCCATTGACCTAGCATCACTAACGGCCATGGAGTTAAATCCATCAAGTCACCTCATCATATCTAGTTATGTCTGCAGAAGCCCTTATCCTATTCTTCAGGGAGGATATAACTCCAGACATCTGGATATGCTTGTGATTTTTCTTATCACATTTCTGTGTGATTCTACATTTACTTTTCCCAATTTGAGAATGCTTTCAAAAAACATAGAAGGGATATTAACATACCTCTGGTTCTGTATCCCCCAAACTTAAACTGCCTGCACTGGGGCACACGAGTCTGGGGATGGCACCTGAGCCCTGGCTGTCCCTCTGACAGGCTGTCCCTTTTCTCTGGGTGTCACACACATCCATTGGAGCAGGGGGGATTGAGGCAACTGCAGAGGTCCCACTCGCAGCATGTGAGATGTGGCAGGTTTGTTTAGTGGTCGCTAACCCAGCTCAGTGCAGAGCCCTCATCTCTCTGTGGGCTGTGGTGAAGTCTTCATGCTGGTCTCTTTTCATCTTTTACACATTCCTGGTGGGCATATTTTTTACACTGGATATTAACTCTTTCTGTTGTTTTGCAGGGCTGAGCATCTCTGGGCAGAGCTCTCTTTCTGCCTCCCAAGTAGCTGCTCAGAAAGAGGACTTAAAAACATTATTACCTACACAAAAAAAATCCAATTGTCTGCTTCCAGCAGCAGCCACAGCAGCTGACGTAGCAGGAGAGCTGCCCACATGTTCCTTAAGCAGTGGATGGGTTTAGCTACACAGCTTGCTAGGTAAGGGCGGCCAGCACACTTACATCAGTGCCAAGGCTATTGATGCTGATTGGGAGCACTGAACCATGGTGTATCAGCTGCGTCCGTGTCAGAGGAGCATGTCCAGGACCAGTTACAGTTAACACGGCTCTATCTGTGGAACAAATAGCACCAGAGAGAGATTTATAATCATTTCAAGAGCAGAAGTAACAGTATGAACAGATGGAGCCCCAAAATGCTAAGATACTCTTTACATACAAATACCTTCACTGGCAAGAAAAAAAAAAAAAAGGAAAGAAAGAAATTTGGAAGATAAGAGAACAAAATATAAGAAACATTTTATTCCAAGTAGAGCCTCTCTGCATTTCCTATGGGATTCAGTTGAATGGGGGAAGATTTAAAAAAAAAAAAAAACAAAAAACAGAGACTGCTTGCAAGGCAGCACAAACCTTGAGTGCCAAGAACATGTTTGAGATTTCTTTTAAAGATGCCTGACTTATCTGAGCCCCAATTCACCACGGTTTATTTACAGAATTATTCAGAATTCAGGGGTCTTGCTCCTTTTGGGTTAATGGGTTAGAAACAGCTTTTGTGGTAGTTTCTGCAAATAAAAATAACAACAATTGTGATCCATGTTTTGTAGGTGAAAATGATTTTTCTTTTACTGAATAATCCAGGATTGTGCCTAGGGAAGCAGGGCCCATGTAAATGAGGGGCTATGTTGTGTGTGGCAGGACAGATTAGCATGTACATGACTGAAGAGAAAAGGGAAAACATTGCCATAAAAGTGCCAGTAGAGGTGAAGAACAGTGGTGTGTGATGCAGCACTGAACAGCTGCAAGGGAAAGCCTACCAAACTCCAAGTCTCCTCATATCTAGAGTCCTGATATTCTATAGCAAGAGTTAATTTGTGGGGAAGAAGATGCCATTCTCATACCACGGGCTGATAATACTGGCAAGAAAAATGCTGAAGTGATTTGATTGCCGTAATTACTACATTTTCTCAAAAAATATGCTGCTTTTCTACTCCGTATTTTGTTTAAGGAGCTGTTACCTGCGTTTGTGCCTGGTGCCTGTCAGGAGCTAATGCCACAGCATGCTCTAGGGGCAAAGGCAGTATATCTCACACTTCAAATATACTGGCCCTATAGCACCTCAGAGCATAGCGTGAGCACAGAAGTGCACAGGGGTGTTATTCAGAGCTGCTGCTACAAGTTTTTTGTTTATAGCTAACCAAAAACAAACCTCAAACCAACCCTGGCAGTTTATCCCACTCTAGTGGCAAACTAAGCAAGTGGAAAGGCATCTAACAGGAGGGTTTATATAATGAACCTAACTTAAGGGGTGATTGTTTGACCCTCTTTTGGGAACATGCTGCCACTAGGGTGAAGACAGGCAAAGAACAAGGAACTTTTTAAACATAGTTCTTCACCAAATACAACACAGCTATGTGTAGGAGGTATCAAATTAGGTTAATCATTCCCAAGCTTTATCAGCTTGATGTCTCGCTGTTCCTGCCTTAGAGAAGGGGCTCTACCTGCTGGAGAAGGTTGAAAACCCCTGCTGAAACAGGTATTGCTTTGGTTTTGGATAAGGTTTAAAGCAAAGTTGGCTAAATGATTCACTGAGATGATAAAACCCAGTAGTTGAGTCTTTTGTCTTCCCTTCTGATATGCTGAGATGACTGGTCTGGGTCAGTGGATTTGGTTGAAATGTTTATTCAAACCTAGTTTTGGTTTAAAAAGGGTAAAGCAGACAAAACAAAGGTCTCAACTTAATACAGTGTTGTACAACTTTTTAGTTTAAAGAGATGTACCCTTTCAAGTATTTCAAACAGTTATTGAGTAGCCAAAGATTCTTCATCACCTTGACCTTAACTTCTCTGTGGCTAAAAATGGTTTGCACTATTTCAGCCTTCCACTCTATCCAAATACAAGTTCACCTTTCCATCCTATCATGACACCAGCTGCCCCTGCTTTAGCTGCCTTTTTGTAAGGAATTATAGATGATGGCATGTGTTTAGGTTAAGGCTACAGTGCCCTGCTTCCCTTTTGTATAATATGAAAAATATGAAAACATGAATTATTTCTCTTTTAATTATGGCAGGTTCCGGTTCAAGGCCTCCCCATTGTTGTGAGAGTGGCTGGCTGGTTTCCACACAATGATCCTGACATATGGTTACTCATAACCCTCAAATGCCTTGCAACACTTTGTACCAGGAACGGTGCTTCGGAGAAGGTGAAGCTGGGGTCAAATGCATTCCTGCTAATTGCACTGATGGCAAGAGTTGCTCCATGACAGAGCCTGGTCTCTGATGTTAATGGTGGTAGCTGCTAATTGCTTCTAAGGAAGACCCAGAAAGGGGAATGGGAGCTGGATAGAAACTCCCAGCGCAGGCGCACACACACGCACACTGATAAGCACTGCTAATCTCCTGGGGAGTGTGGTATGTGGGGAGGATGCGCCGGGCAAGCTCTGCAGGGCCTTGGAGGGGGATGCATGAACATCCAGCCTTGGAAAATGTGCTGCTGTGTGTCTGTGGTGCTCTTGGTACTGACTATGGAAGGCCATTAATATATTGATGTAGTTTTCCATGGCTGTCAGCAATGACGTGGCAGGTCTCTGGCTAACTTCTGCAGCGTTCATACAGGGTTCTGGCAGTCTTCAACCTCTGCAAAACCCCCTGTCTTTTACTACCACAACCCTACCAAGTAGCCAGTAGTTTTCTTTCCTAATCTCATTTTCTCTTTTAATTTTCTTCTTTCCTCTAATCCCTCCTTGAGTTGAAAATCTCACAGTTAGGCAAGGAGAGCCCTTCAAAGTGTAGTTCGTGTGGAATGAAGCTCTAATAAGAAAATGAGCATCTTGTATGTTAGAGTAAGCCTCAACTTGGGATCCTATTTATTTCCCTTTTTTTGCACCCTGAACCTTTCCTACTTGGTGGCCCAAACTCAGAAAATCCTATTTGCCCTAAGCAATGTCTTATTTTGTAAATATTCCTACTGGCTGAATCATCCAGCACCATACAGCTCAGAAGAGTGCAGTCCTGCATGGGAAGGGAAATTGCGCAAGGTTTGGGAAGTTTTGTTGGCCTGCTGGAACAGTAAATTTATAGGGAAGATGTAGGGCACTGTATTTACTGAAACTCTTCGAGTTTGGCCTGAAATTCTTGAACGAGGAAACCTAAGACCTGGCTAGCAATAGCCTGAGAAAAATTAAGATTTTGCAGAGCTTTTACTCTTGTTCGCCTTAGCAGAGGGAAGAGGTTGCAGTCTATCTTGTTTTAAGAGTTATTCTATCCTTGCAGAAAGAACAGAGGCTGTAAAATAAGCTTTTGGCTGACAAGTTTTGGTTTTGAGCTGTTGGGAGAGTGCAATAAAAAACTGTAAGGTTGCCTTTCTGCACAGTGCTCCAGCTGTCACTTGGCTTTGATTGCTCTGCCTCATCAGTGGGCATGTGAAGGCCTCTTGACTCAAGTGCTTGGCTTTTGACAGAGCACAGCTCCTCGTCCTCATGTACACTGCTCAGAATGGAGCGCTGCCCACCTGCCTTGGCTGAGTTGGGGAGGGAGGGAAATCATTCCAGCAAGTGAAGTTCAGGGGGACTCGCTGCTCAGTGCAGTCTGTGACAGGACCTCCAGCACTTTCAAGAGGACGGGGACAGGCATGGGGACCAGCCTGTTAGTGTAAACAAAAGGAAAAGGTAACGCTTGCTAAGAATCCAATTATGAACCATGTTTGTCACATTGGAAGCATAATTGTAGCAATTACAGGTTACCTAAATGTGACTTGAATAAGGCTTCAATACGGTTTCTAAAAGTCTCCTCGAAATATGTGCCTTGTGTTTGACAGCCACTCAGCTGGGCTAGTGTGTGCATTGGGCTCAGGCTTCTCTATGCGCTTCCTCAGAGGCAGGTGGTGACTGTGGAGCAGGTTTTGTGCTGGAATCGGGAGAAGCTCAAAGATTGACCTGAACACTGTCTAGTTTGGACTGAGCCAATGTTCGCTTGAACCTGGTATCAGCATAATCTTCTTCCAGATGGAAAATGTGATTACTACTTGCATGAAAATAGCATCGACCTTTCATTACGAGTGCGGTGACAAATATTTGAGTCCCTGTTTCGGGTGGTATTGCCAAGCATCCATGGCTGGATGGGCATGATTGCTTCTGCTCCTGCAACAGCTGTGCTCAGGTGCTTGAGCACTGGGGTCAGCTCGCTTGCTGTGGAGTCTGCTTCATCCCAGTGCTTTCTTCTGCAGATGAAAGCATGGAAGGAAGGAGGCAGTGCGACTGCTCCTCTGCTGGGGCTGAAGCCCAACCATGTGCATTTGCTTGCAGTGGGACTGAGCATGACCTGATTGAAGGTGCTCCTGTGGCACGGAGGTTTTCCCTGATCTTCTTCCCACAGGCTGGTATTTTGCAACCTGAAGTTTCAGTTCAGATCCACTGCTCAGAGATACGTTTGGGAACAAGGCAGAAGGAAATAATTTTTCTCACTAACTCACCTGTGTTGTCAGGGATTCTGTTTTCTCTCTTAAAGATGATGAAACTGCTAACCTCAAGAGCACCCTGCCCTTCATTTAGGGATTAGTGACTTCACCAACACAGGCAGAACAAACAAGGAGCTCTGGACTTAGACGGTGGCAGGTTTAAAGCTTCCCAGTCCAAGGTGAGAAAATTAGGAAACACTTTCAGCCATGATAGTACTGGAGTCATTTCATACATTGAGAGACCCGCAAGCTAATGATAAAGGATTTGGAACCTCTCAGCCAAGCTCATTCCTGATGTAAACCTGGAGTTTTTCCAAGTCAAATGACAGAAGGGGGGGCAAACAAGAGGAATCCTTGGTAGCAAATGTGATTAGATGAAGCAAACAGTTAAGACTCCGCTGTAACTGCAGTTCATCATGCAATTAGTTTCTTTACAGCTTCACCATTCAGGTGGCCTGTTCCCTGGCACAGTGCCACGCCAGCCAAGTAAATCAGCTTCACATACACAACTGCTGATCAGAACCGCACCTCCAGACCTCAGGGCTGAACCAGAGGCTGAATTGAAAGGGAGAGGATGCCTGGATAGGCAGGTAGGAACAGGACAAGAAATGAGGAGGTCGCCTAATAGCGCCGAACTCATCCCATGTTGGAATATAGTCATTGTAAATTGCATTCATCACAAATCTCTTCCAATACCTCTTTTGATATCCCAATTCTGAGAAATATGTCACACCAAAAAAACTCAGGTGATTTGAGTAGGTCTGTTAGTACTGAAAAGTATTAACAAGCAGGAGGAAAGAGCAACATAGACAAATTACTCTAAATAAATTAGGATAAAATAAAAATCTTGATTGTCACAGCAATGTTGCTTTGGGGAGTTGTCTGAAAATTAGTTGATAGCATCCCTTTTTTTTCCTTGTAAACATTACTTTGTTAAAAGAAACCCACTTGCTGTCAGTTTTGGGAGGGAAGAAAAAAACTTACTGTAGAGATTCTTATTTTCTGAAATGTTTTAGGCTTTATTTCAACACTGCTATCTCAATATTTGTTTTCTCTTATGTGAGTTTTTAGGAGATACAGAATGGGAAAGGAAATCAGAACCAAACCTCTGACTAAGTCAAAGCACAATGTCAGCATTTCATTACTCTGGTCACTTTTATTTACTCTTACTTGCCCCTTTTCTTCCTTTTGCTTTTATTATATATAGAAATTATTTTTTAAGATAGCTCTATTAGTTGATGCTCAGCTAATTTTGGGAAAATTTCCCTTAACTTCATGGATGCAGGTCTATGGCCACTGTGGCTTGGAAGAGGGGCCAGGTACTTCTTGGTGCTTGCAGAGAGGGGAGCAGAATGGGCAAGAGCTGATTGACCAGAGCACGAAGCTTTCCTTCTAAGTCTGCTTTCTGTGTGTCTGTATGTGAAAACTAACCAAAAAATTCTCCTTAAAAAAAAAAAAAAAAAATCAGGAAGGAAACTATATAAATTCTCTGGGGAAGTGTGAGTATGCCTAATAGCTCCTCTAGAACTAGAAAGAGTTTTCTTGAAACAATATTTTTAGGATTAATTGAACTACTTTGCCTCAGGCATCATTTAAGTTACTTTCTTATTTAACACAATTTGTATTGTTGTTTGCATAAGAAATCCTGCTCTGCAACTATTCTAGTGTAATACCACTGAAGTCGGTGAGCTTAACCAGAGATGGATTTGCTCTTCTCCTCCTTTCTTCCTCACTTATTTATTTGCCTTGTAAACCAGAATTACCCACAATAGTTATCTGTCTCTTCTAGAAATCCGGCAGCACCTTGGAAGGGCATTAGGAGCTGCTCACGAGGCTTCCTGCACGTGTTTATACCTGGCACCCCAAAGCAGCACAGCAGCCGTCGCCGTTTCGATTGATACTTGCAGATAAAATGAGCTGCCCTGTAAACCAGGTGAGTTAAAGCTAAGAAGTAGCATTTGGATATTCATATCTAACTTCTCCACTTGATCTCATTATTAACTCGCTATTGGATTGCTTCTGGTGAAAAGAGACCTTGCATCCTGGGTTTGGCTGCAGCAGGAGAGGCTTGTGGCTTTTGGAAGCTGAGGCTTTTGCTCTGTGTTGTGTCAGTTTCTGCCCCAAACTATGGTGTGATTTTTTTTTTTAACTAAGAAAGAAGAAAGGATATTGATCTGTGAGTGAGGCTAAAGACCTTTCATGAGTTGTGCTCAGTATTGTTGAGATGTCGTGACACTCATTGGTCATCAGGGTTAAAGATGTCTTAAGATACCAAATAGAATCAGAATAGTCTTCTGTGTAGCACTGATGATTTTCAAATTATAGCTGATAAGCATACAGTTGTAAATTATGTTAAAATACTCATATTTATGTTCTTATTTCTAATAACAGTTTCTCGTGTTTTGATGTCTTCTGACCCTCTGTGCTTAAACTGAATCTGCAGGGAGTTAGGATGCTTCACTACAACCTTGACCTGAAATCAAATTTAAATGTTACTGCAGTAAAAACTGATGTAACCTCACTGAGAGCAAGGGATTTGGGCCTCTGGGTTTACACTGGTGTTTAGTGTAACAAATATTTTAAAAAATGAATGAATTCCGATTAGGACACTATTTGATTAGTTTCTCTCTGAAAATATGATGGAAAATATTTTTCTCATTTGCATTAACAATTATTCTATTCTTTGTACCTCTTCAGTAAAGAGTGCATTAAATTTTGAACAGAAATACAGTTTTAAATGAAAACTGAACTTGAGATTTTTTTTTTAACAAAGAATTCCAGTTACATGCAGGCTATTTTCTTGTTCTGATGGAAATCTTCTGACCTGCTCTAAACCTGACTCATATTTCAAACAAATAAGACGCTGCTCAGCAGATGTTCAGGAAGGAGCAAGCCAGTAAGAAACCTAAATGACACATACATTCCCATGTGGTTACACTTGAGGTTCCTAGTGCTATAAACAGGAAGGATGGGACAGTCGCTAAGGTAATGTGTGAGCCATGAGAGGAATCAATTTTTTTTATTGATATTTATTTTTTATTCAGCACTGCACCTAGTTTTCTGTTGTTGTTGTTAAAGGAGGAAGAAAAATTACCAACATTCATTTTGCACAAAACACGACACTGCTGTTTTTGACTCTGAAGGAAAGCACTCTGTGCCCCTCACATGGGCTGTTAGGAAGTCTAGCTCCTATTTAAATGGAAAATGAATGATTTAAAATAGAAAATGTTAAATGTTAAAGACTGTAACATGGCTAAAACTGTTGATGAAGTTTGAGTTGAATGTTGTAAAGGGTTTTTGTGTGTGTGGTGAGAGGATCTGAAACTGTTACTCGGCAAATGAGCTGTCAGTGTGGGAAAAATCCTAATCTCAGGAAGTCTTGGAAATCCCACGTGGGAGACGGCTCATTCTGAGACCTGGGCAAGTCGCTGGAGCAAGATCATCACAGGTATATGGCTCACAGAAAAGCTCTTTCTGAAGAGCTCAACCACTGTGTCAATGTATTAATTCTGCAATTATATCATTGGATAAATATGTAAGGAGCAGATGGATTGCTGCATATCCTTAAATCTAAAGAGCAAGGCCCTAATGTAGTACAGCGCTGTCTTTGCAGGAACCAGTAAAAGCAACGCACGATTTTACTTCCATGCTGACAAATGCCACACTTTCCTTGCCAAAAACATAGAATTTCCACCGGAATACTGAAATTTCTTTTTTTCCTGCATCAGGAGCAATTTGCCTGTTAGTGTTTATGTGCAAGCACCAGACACACCAGCCAGGCATCGCTTCCCCCTCCTCTCGTTGATGCCCTGGCATTGTGCCGGATGGGGACAGGAGCTGGGACGGTGTTTCCTGGGACAGGGTTGGCCTTGTGCTCGAGGGGCCGGGCTGGGCTGGTGGGGCAGCCCTGGACATAGCATGGGCTGCCAGGGAAGTTCTCGCATCATGGGCCTTCCGTGAAGGAAAGCTGGTTCAAAGAGGGATAAAGGAGGCGGCGAGGTGGTAGCTGCTGTAGCAGCTATTGCAGAGCAGCTGGGTGCATCTGCTTTGCCTCCTCCACAGTGAATCAATCTATATTTTAGATCTAAACGATTTCCCCAGTGCCTAGTTTTCTTATCTCACACTGCTGTTGCTCCAGCTTTGCTCTTACCTGGTTGTTCCCACCTCTCCCTTTCATCTCTTCAGCTTCCTCTTTTGGCCTCGTGTTAGAAGTACCCAGAGCGCGCCCAGGGGAGCAGCGCCTGGCGCCCTGTGCGTGTCCTTGGGGATGTGCAGTGCTGGGTGTGCAGTGCTTGGTGCTCAGTGCTGGGCGCTCGGTGTGCGCCGCCTGCCTCTGTCTCCATCTGCCTCCCGCGCACGCGCTGCCTCGCGCCTCTGCCCCAGCAACATCTGCTTATCGGGACTTCTGCTGCTGTGGTTAGTGAGCAAGTGCATGTGCTTCCTTGCATTTCTGTCCGTCAAAGATATTTGAGCTAAAAAAAAAAAAAAAAGAAGAATCTGTTGAACTTTTTTTTTTTTCCTTTCTTTTTTTTTTTTTTTTTTTTTCTTCCCCTCTTGCCCCTTCTCTCCTGTATATGTAGCCCCTGTTGGTGCAGGCAAACACTATAACTAGTGCTAAAAATAAGACCTCCCCACATTCTGGCTGGGCTCTCACTGAAATATAGATAATCCGTGCTTTGGGGACTGCCCCATTTTTCTCGATCCTGCCTATTCTCGGCTTTGGTTAGTTCATCTCACTAGGTATTCCTGGCTGCATGAAGAGCCCTCAGAAATGCGGACGCATCATCCAGGCGTGTTGCGTGGCAGTGATGGGGCCCAGCGAGAGCAGCGCCCCGTGTGCGCGGGCAGCTCCCGCACCCAGCCCCGCATCCCTCATCCCTCCAGTGCTGCACAGAAACACATTAGCTGCTCATCCCAGGCAGAACCCGCCGCTCACAAATGCACTCTGCTTTTGCTAACATAATCACGCTTTTTATGTATTTATTGATGCCATGTATTGCTCTCTCGCTATTTCCACACATTGCGGTGCTGTTCTGTGCCCTGGCACCCGCTTAAAGAAACGAGCAGATCATTATTTGCTTCTGATTAGTACAGTGCATTTGAGTGGCGAGCTGGAGGCAAAAATTTAAAATGCATCAAAATGCAAATATGCCCCCGTTGACCTCTGAAAAACTGTGTTGCATTACAAAGTGCTTTCAAAGAAAGCTAGAAAGGGAAAGGCGGGTGATCACAAGTTTGCAGAGGTTTCTGGATTTAAAAAGGAATTAATAGAGGATGGTTTCTTAGAGGTTGTGTTGTGAGTTATTCAGAAATCCTGTTCCCCTCTTAAGGGGAAGCGCAGGGGCCAGATAGCCCTGCCCACCTTGTGTCACTTGGCTTGCTTTGCTAGAAGAGCCACTCGAGTGAATGGGGTTGCTTGTGGTGCATATTTCCTCAATCTGCCAAGATTCAAATATGTAGGTTAATATATGGCAAAGGCCCAAAATAAGAGACACAGAAATTATTCATGATCCCGTCTTTCAGTCTGAAAGCCTCCCTCTATAACCTCAGCTTAATGACTCTGCATTTCAGAGGTAAATAATTTTCACCAAAAAAAAGTGAGACAGCCAAATTTGCTTGGAGAATATGAGGTTGGGATTCAAACAGGCAGCATGCCGATATCATTGCATGCCTGAGAAACGCACTGCAGAACAAGGGGTAATGTTACATGAGTTATCCGAGCTAACTGCTCTTTCACAGACACCAGTAGTGCTCTCTAACCAGAGAACATTGCAGTGAGATGTTGGGTTACTTCAGTTCCAAAAAAAGAAAAAGAAGAAAACACCACCCACAAATCCCCCTCGCTAAAATGTAAGCATCTGCCCTGGTCTTATCCTTATTCTCCAAAATCCTATTCTGCAGATATTTGTGTGCCTGCAGCCATGACTCTCCCTAATCCTCTGACAGGTCTAAAAAGGAGGATGTCCTTGAAACAAATCTAAATGCTTTAAAATCTTTCACTCTAGCCAAGCAGCTGTTTGTATGAACGTGTTAATATTAGTTCAGTGTTCAAACCCCTTTAATGAGGGGAGTCGTTAGGGCAGCCTTTGATTAGTCACCTCGCTGCATTCGCCCCGCTGCTGTTCAGTGTCTCCTGCTGTAATGAACACCGCACCGGGCAGCACTGCCGCTTCTGGCTGCGTGTTCCTGTTCATCAGACATACGAGTGTCTCGTGTGGTAAACACAACAAATCAGCAGCAGGAAAGGGAGCACCAGTCAGGAAAAGGAGGCGAAGCCATCGCTAGCATTCCCAAACCAAGCAGAGGGAGGGAATGCCTGTGTCACCTCCCCTTCCCCACGCCACCGTGGTGGTTGTGGCGTTGCTTGGCTAGTGTCGCTGGCTCTGCCTATTGCTTCAGTGTGCTTGCCTGTAAATGAAAGTACCTCATGCTAATGACCAGGGTGCCCACCCTAATCATGCATTTGAAATATTAATAAAAATAATTCATGTCATGTGACTGCTTTTTAACTAGCTGCTTTCAGGACTTTAGATCAGGATTATGAGAGACGTGCATTTATAAATTATTAGCCTTGAGCACATAAGCACTGTATACTATGGGGAGCACTTTTGTAGCACTTTAAATTAATTTATTGTTATTCATTCCAGCTGTCTGTGATGTAAACCTTTGGCTATAAATTTGTACCATCATCCAACACACCATTAAACTAAAGTGGTGCCCGTGCTGGAGCATATAATAAAACATATGAATAAGATTTCTGTGGGGACACTTTTTTAAACTCTCTTCTCAGTTAATGACACAAGAAAAGTGAGATAACAGTCACCCTGTAACTATGTGTTCATTAGAATATGTCTGGTGGGGAAGAGTTTTAAATTTGCACTTCTATTGAGTTCTGACTCACTGTTTTTCTTTACCAGATTGTTTCAATTCATATCCTATCTTAAGCAAAAGATTTTGTCTGAATCTGTCATGAAGTCACCAGCTAAGAGTGCCAGAGGATTTTGCTGGACCTGAACTTTTCAGTGGTGGAAATAGCTCCTAAGCACTGAATTGCAGACTGACAAGAGCAGAGCGCTTGGACTGTCTTATCTCCTCTGCCAACAAGCATTCCTTCTCCTACACATCACCATTAGGGGAGCAAAACCTTATCTGCATGACTAACACCATAATGCCTTAATCCATTTAACTGTATGGATATGTTTCATGCCAACTCCTTGGGATACAATTTCCTATATTTTAAAGCAAGTTGTCATCATGCAGTGCTCTACCAAGCAGTTATAACCACGCATTGCTGCTCTTCTCCTAGGTAGGTCTCCTCTTTCCCCTGTACTACGTTAGATGATGGTTATATTTTGGTTCCAGCATCATGTGATGCTTGATATTTCTTGTTAACACTTGTTTACTGCTGATTCTGATACTGCTTGTCAATACTTCTTGTCACTTCTGTGGTAGATGACAGAGCAAACCTATTTGAAGGAAGTCCCAACTGATCTTCCACTGTTCCACCACTTTTTTGGTAAGAATTTGGCTGCTCAGAATTTCTGATTTAGACTTTTGCTGCTGATATAAAATATAGCTATATGAGAACAGAGATCTCAACTTGAATGTTAGATTCTCAGCTGAGATAATATAGCCCAGCTCCTTTAATTTGTACCAGCTGTTCATATACCACAGGTTTTCAGATGTAGAGCTTGGTTAAGTTATTCATCTATTAGCAAGGGCCTTTCAAATTCAACTGAGAATGGAAAGTGGTACCCAGAAAGAATGTATTTTTGGTTGTAACTAATTAATCCAAAGACTAGTTTGAAGAACTTAAGTTCTCTTTTCTGTATGTTTCCAAATTTATTCTAAATTTCTCGGTCTTTGATTTGGGTTTTTTCTCTAAACAATTGGCAAATAAAATATCTGAACCACTTGGGAATGTGAGTAGATGAGTAACTGGCCTTTACACACAAAAGTGAACCTTTGACTATAGCATTGATAAAAGATGCTGTCCACACGGAGAGTTTTGTTTTCACCCAAATATCTACAAGTTAGGAATTCTATCTCAGCTGTCTAAAGTTCTTTAAATATATTCAATAGAAATTTCAAAAAGAAGCCTTTGGCATTCACCGGAACTGAATTCTGCTCTCTGAACTGCTCTGGATACTTGAATCATGATGCTGCACTTAGGTAAAGATTGACACTTGAATGAAGTGTATCATGCCGTAGTTAACACATAAATGATATTTTTCAGTCTGATTTGCATGCCACAGCAAGACTTTCATGTGGATACCTGCATGAAAAGGAAGAATAATAGCGAGTGGAAGAAAAGACAGGAGCAAACTGAACTATATTTACATTCTTGGGGAAAAAAAAGTAGTGAGAGATCAGATTTATCTATTGAAATTATCCTTGCTTCTGAACAGAACATAGATCAATACCAGCTTGCACTTTTATATCTCGTCCAATTAAAGGAACACACAGTTATATGCTGATCATTTGCCTCATTTCCAAGAGTATTCTATGGTGTGGCTGGATTATAGGAGCTAGCTAGCAAACAAGGAGTTAATCACAGTTGAGGGAGTTGGAGGTGATTAGGACGAGAGCTATAAATCAGCTGCCTGAGATGCAAAGGGATGTTGATTACTTGGCTAGAGGGTCAGCTTTAGTTGTTGTCATAGGT
Organism: Nothura maculosa; assembly: GCA_032353885.1. Lineage (NCBI taxonomy): Eukaryota > Metazoa > Chordata > Aves > Tinamiformes > Tinamidae > Nothura > Nothura maculosa. Next base: position 289,358 of record JAUBOD010000058.1, on the reverse strand, counting down.
GCAAGTGCAAAGACTTGAAGAGTTGCAGCAATTGCTCAGTTTGAACTCTTCCTTCCTGGGAAGATTCTCCACTCCATGTAGTTTGCTTTGGGTGGAGACCTAATCCACTGTGTCTGTCTGTGGTGTTAGCCTTTGCCAGTTACGTTTACATTCTGTCCCAGGATACATGCAAGAGAGTCCCTGGTTTTTATTGATGTGCTAATATTTTGAATTTTCTTCTAACTTGTATACTATAGAAGATGATGATGACTTGGTCATGGGGAAAAAAATTATTTTGAGCTTTCTTTTTTATTATTTGGCTTATTGACTGTTACTATAGATGTATTTCAATGATTGGAGGGGAACTGATGATCTATTATAGGATTTATGACATCAAACGAAGGAAGAGTGTTGTGTTTCAGTTGCAGCATCCAAGATGACCTGGTTCAGTTCTTAGCTGTTCATGAATCTTTTCAGCTTTTCATGCCTCAGTTTCCTACTAGTTGAATAGAAAGAAGATGCCTTTTTTCCACTCTTATTTACACTATAATCTATTGGGAGTCATAGTGCTACGCACTTCATTATCCCTTAGGTTGCCCAAATCCTCAGAAAACGCTTCAGTACGAAGCGATGCTTCCCTTCAGTCTCCACACTGGTGGTGCCACTGACGTCCCTGGAGATAGCTGCCCTTTTTTGTCTCCACTGTTTGGAAGGATGAAGCTTTCTATTCCAGTGACTCAACAAGCAGTCAAGAAGGATCCTTGCCTCAACAACAGCAGCTCCTCTGAGAAACCAGAGAGGACGGGTGCGCTCTGGGAGCAGAGGACAACAGGAAGAAGCCATAGCTGCTGCCACAGTTTGGCACAAACACCCTCGGAAGCAGCTGTGAGAAAGGCACCCTCTCCCCTTCCCTCACATGGCCATGATGGGCCAGCTGGAGGGGACCATGGTGGTCGCTAGCCGAGCTCATGGGCACGGGTGACTTGTGCCCCAGAGGGTGCCTGCTTGTAGCTGAGACTGAGCCGTGGTCGCCGTGCACATCAGCACCACACAGACATATGCTAGCTTTTGTGGCCTTGTCAAAATACACTTTCAAGCCCATTTCAGCAGCAAGCCTCGTTAGACTGCATGCCAGGAAATGTTAATTACTGCGGTGCAATCTTCTGTTTTCTGTGGTGCAATAACAATTAATTTATACCTTTTGAAAAACACTTGCACATTTTTATTAAGAATCAATAAAAGCAAGTCAATACAATGTAAAGCATACAATATCAAAATGAAAAGCTTTTGCTTTTGTATTGGAGCATCACTAACAAAATTTCACTGTTGATTCAGACAGTTTGCCTGCTGTAATCTAATGAGAAGCCATTGTGTTTCTTTTCAGCATTTGGAAACAAATACAAATGTTGGCCTAATACATGGTATAAGAATGCAGTAAGTTACCCCCCAGTGGCAAGTCAATGTGATGATGCAAATGCTGCTGTATTCACTTCTCTGTATTCTGGCACCTGACAATTCATGGGATCCATTTTGAATTAAAATGGAGGTTAACTTTTAGTTATTGCTGTAATTAGGGGGAAAAAAGCTCCAAAAGACTGTTTCATTGTTTCATAATCTAATGAGGTAATTGAACAAGCATTTCCAAGAGTATTGCTTTTTCGCTCATGTTTCTGAGTGTATAGGTAACAGATTTGGCTTGATCTTTTAACAGTAGTAAACTGTAATGGAAAGGAATTGGGGTGACTTTAATGTTGTGAAAGCACTAATGTCATGTAGGCAGGTGGTGACCTAACATTGATGGTAGATACGTCACCCACTCCTTGCAATACTGTGAGTTCCAGTTTGAAGTATTTTATTATTCTTTTAAAACTGAATTGATGGATGATCCTTTTAAATGTGTGAAATGATCCAGACATTCTAGTAGTTTTTCAAAGCTTTTAGACAATCCTGGTAGTTCATGACAGTGGGCTGGGAGGACAAATATCTTGGTTATAAAAATATATTAACTAGACTAATTTTCAAGGGATAGAGAATTCATTCAAAACAGCCAGGAGCTCTTTTTGCTTTGCTACAGGGATATTAACATTAACAAAATTTAAGATTCTGAAAATAATTATAACTTTTTTCAAATGGGCGGATTGGATTTGAATTGTCTCTAGAAAATTATCTCTAGCACGGCAGTATGTCACTAAGATACTGCAAAAGGGAGGGAGGCATGGACAGAGAGATCTGGACAGGCAGAATTGATGGGCTGAAGCCAACTGTATGAGGTTTAACAAAGCCAAGGGCCAGGCCTGGTACTTTGGTCACAACCACTCCATACAGCGCTTGGGGCAGAGCAGCTGGAGAGCTGCGTGACTGAACAGGAGTTGGGGATGTTCATCGACAGTCAGTTGAATGTCAGCCAGCAGCATGCCTAGGTGGCCAAGGCCAACGGCCTTCTGGCTGGTGTCACAAACAGTGTAGCCAGCAGGCCCAGGAAAGCGATGGTCGCCTTGCACTTGGCACTGGTGAGGCCGCACCTTGAATGTGTTCAGATTTGGGCCCTTTACTACAAGGAAGACGCTGCAGCTCTGGAGTGGGCCCAAAGAAGGGCAATGAGAGTGGTGAAGGGAGTGGAGCACAGACCTTACAAGGAGCAGCTGAGGGAGCTGGTGTGGGTTAGTCTGGAGAAGAGGAAGTCCAGGGGAGACCTGTTGTAGAGGAGAGAGCTTCTCCAGCTCTGTACAACTACCTGAAAGGAGATTATAACACAGTGAGGGTTAGTCTGTTCTCCAGGAGAACTAACAATAGGACAAGAGGAAAGGGCCTCAAGTTGCACCAGAGGAGGTTCAGGTTAGACATCAGGAAGAATTTCTACACGAAAAGAGTGGTAAAGCATCGGAACAGGCTCCCCAGGCAATTGGTGAAGTCACCGTCTCTGGCAGTGTTCAAGAAATGTGTAGATTAGGCACTTAGGGGCATGGTTTAGCAGGCATGGTGTTGATGGGTTTATGATTGGACTTCATGATCGTAAAGGGCCTTTTCAATGATAATGATTCTATGAAAAAGTTGTAAACTGTTTTCTGTATATGGCATGCTCATATGTGACAGCTTCCACAGCTTGCACGGGGAGTGGTGATGTGGCCATCATTCGGTTTTGTGATGGATGAGATGGAGGATGGCCATAGAAATGTATGTCCATCATTCTCTCTGTGTGGCGTTATTTTTTCTCATGTATATCCTACCTGCATGACCTTTACTTCATCCGTACTTCCTAATGCCTGATTCAACAAAGCTAGGACAAGCACCATTGAAGGTAGCCTACTTATTAACCTAGGTCTTTCAGAAATCTATGTCCTGAAATGTGCGTCTTGAGCATGTTATTAACTTCAGGTATATTAGCATAAATCTTACTGAGGTAAAAAGGATGTGCTTTAGGGCATAGATAACTATCACCTAGGAAAGAAACTGAGAAACTGAAGGGGTAATTGATTACTTGTGGAATAACTTCTTTCAGAAACTACCACTTGATCTGTATTTGAAGTGCACAGGAGTGAGTTGTGTGTTAGTAATCTCCTCCCACTGCAGAATTGATGAGTTTCAATAGCACTGTAGCATTTTCAAATAGAAACAGATGTCCTGTTGGACAGCCTACAGCAGAAAATCAATAGTAGGTGAACCATAAGTAGTCCCTTACCTTCCGAGAGGGCTCTGCTGTGAGAGCTGTGCACGAACCAGCTCAGTTAGGCTGAGCTCACTTGAAGTAACATTATGACCATAATGTTTTTGTGACAAGCTTATCAAATTCCCAGCATCTGACTTACCTCGGGTAGACTGCACACTTCACGTGATGCTCTTTACTTACCTGCCAGAGGTACCGTGTGCTGTTTTCCATGTGGAGCTGAAGTAGGCTGCATTTCAGTTGTTAGCACATATTTGTATTACATATTTTACCAGGGAGATGTCAGGGTACAAATGGGGGAGTTGGAAACTATGCAAACACACAAGCGGCTCCAGAGAGTTAATTCTGTGTCTCCATTTGGAAAAGGTTGGATAGGATAAGAGATGGGAGTGAGGCAGTGTTTCTGCTTTTGTTCAGAAGCTTATGTGGAATCAGACATAGAACTGAGGTTTTCCAAATGTCATAATCACATAAACACCAAGCATGCGTTGGCATGGAAGATGCTCTGCAGGTTGTAATTATTTCCCGGGTGATACAGCACCGTGCATGTGTGCAAGGGAGGATTTTCCAGATGATACCCTTTACTTTTTTTTAATGCATGTCAAGTAATACAGACAGAAATATTAGAAGCAAGCAACCCCTATGGTTTTGATTGTGGTTAGCCTGATGGATCTGGTTTGCTTTAAGTGGAAGCTGATGAACAATGGTTTGAAAGGAGAAAAGGAAAACGGCCCCAGCGCTGAGGTCAGTCAGCCACTTCCTACATCCAGCTGTTTCGGTTTATTTTTTTAATTAAGTTTGGCTTAAATTAATGATGACAGTTTAAAGAGAACTCTTTCACCTATTTAGCTTACTTTATATCTGAAGCCAAGTCCCTTCTGTCCACTTGCATTTTGTTACAAGATTTGCAGTTGAGTTCCTAAAAGTCCCTGGTTTCTTCCTCACCTTATTTTTTTGTCTTTCTGCTCTGTCGTTGCCCTCTGCCCTTCTGTGCCCTTTCAAGGGAGGGCTAAAGCCTTTGCTGCTGTGGTATGGAAACAAAGTGCCTCCTAATTGGTCATTAATACTGCTGGAGTGTGAGGATTCTTGGGAATTGCTAAATCAAGCCCATTTACTCCACCTTCAGGGTCAGCTCCTCAGATGGTATAAATCAGCTTTGCTTCCTGGTTTTCTAACAACATGGTAAAGGCTTGCAGTACAGAGAAGCTGGTTTGGGATCCACAGCCTGCTTTTCCCTCCAAGCAGCAGATTCCCACGTAGAGCAGAACAGAGGCATGCTTTCTTTTTTCAATGCTGTGGTCATCTACATCCAAAAACCTGAGAATTAGTAGTTCTAGACGTTAACTGCTGTAATTGGCTGTGGTTTAGGTGGTGAGGGAGAGAAGCAGAAGTCTTGATTTCTTTTTTCAGAAAGAATGCAGCTCAAGGGGAACTCCCCCGATGCCTGCAATACTCTGTGCAGAGCTGCAGCCACCTGCACAGGCTAGGTGGCCTTCCCGAGCCAGGAAAGTAGCCTGTTCTGCCCTGTAGAGATGGAAATTGTCATGTTCTGTAGGAGTTTGGTCTCTGTTAATGTGGAGGTTTTTAAAAATTCCTCATAACCATTAACTTTAAACCTCTTTAGGCTTAATTGCTTCTCCTAGAACAGAGCAAACTTTATTTTTTTATTTGTTGTTAGATGAGGAGACCTTGCCTTAATATTTAAGGTAAGAGCTATTGGCTCATAACTGAAATAAGAGATGAGGTGCCACTCCTTGTCCTTTTTAAGCTTTTGCTAAGAAAACAGTAAGAATTGCATCATTGTTCATTACAGATACTAATGTGATCGCAATGGCTGCAGTCTCCTGTAAATAGTAAAAGCTTAACCGTTCCTTAAACTACAATGAACCTCATGGACTGAGTGATACCATGTGTGGTGTGGTCTTTAACCACAATTTTGAGAAGGCTGCCAGAAACTAGCAAACTTCTGACATTATGATTGCTAATGAGTTAGATTTCATTGGCTACATTGAGCCAATGTAGAGCTGTTAGGAATGTAATAATAGTAGCCCTCTCCCTGGTCGGAGTCCGTGGAAGAAAACAGCATGAGCCAAGAAGAACATTGGAGGATACTCCACTCGGTGAGTCTCTCGTGTCTGTGGGCCGTGGCTCAAAAGTTACAATAATAAGAAATATTTTATGATGCCTATTTATAAGAACTTTTTATATTTTTACCATCACATAGTTTTACTGAAAAGAGTACCTGGTAGATGCTAGCAAAGATGCACTGCAGCTGTTGGGTAAAATCTCCTGTAGCAATTTCTGGGTCAAAGTCAGCAAAGATAATAAATAGCTGTGAAGGTGCCATTGTACAGAGCAGTCAGGAATTGCAATAAATGGTAAAGTGGCACAACCTGCAGCAATTTGATACTTTATATGTGTACAAGTTATGGTCCAAAAACAAAAGCAATTGGAAAACAGTTCCTCTTTCCTGCCTGTTCTTCTTCAAAAGTACCTAAACAATCTAGTTTGTTTTGGAAATCTTTTTTTTTTTCTGCTTCATTCTCAAGCTATTTAACTTCAATTTTAAATGAAAACAAAAATATTTAAGGAATGTAGTCATATGTTGTTTTCTTTCAAGCAAATCTGCAGAACCTTTTTCACTGAGCTTTAGACAACTTCACAGCTAATTTTAATTGACATAAAACTGCACTTTTTAGTGCTCCTCTGATCAAAGTACTTTCTTCACTTGGGAAAAAAAATCTCCAGCTGTATTCCTGGTCCTTGTATAGGTGTTGGTCAACAGACATTAGCACTTTGTTCTAATTTTGCCTCTGTTTGAGACAAAACTTTAGCTCAGACTCATGTTTTACTGATAGTGGTTATGGTGATTCTAGTGTCTGGTAGCTGTAGAAATGAAAATAGGATTGCAAGAGCAGTGCCACTTTAGATATCAGTAGAATTTACACTTTCACTTGCGCTCTTTCTCCTAGTGTTATGCTCCAGTTTAGTAAGATTTTATATACCTTTGGAACTCAAGTTCTTGGCTCCACTTACATCTCATGCTTAAAATACTTACAGAATAGGAAATGGCAGTGTGAGCTGTGAATCTGCCTCTGCCTGGCCTATTTCAAGGTGAAGCTTTTGCAAAATGACAGGGTCAATTCTGTGAGTTATAAACCTGCACAAACGTTTATAACTGAAGTCATCTAGACTAGTTGCCTTATCCAAGCCTAAGAGGTGCAGAGATGCAAAGCCAATGAATACTCTGTCTGATACTTAAAATCTAACTTTTCCTACTCTGGTTTTCTTGGTAACATGACAAAGATCATCAGGCTTTAGGGGTCACAGGCTGCCCTTGAGTTCTCTGAAAGTTGTTGCTCACTACTGCCCATCCCATTTTACCAGCACGAGTTACTAACCCCATAGCAGGGTGGCAGGACAGGTGCTTTGTCTACTCGTGGGCCATCACCGTTCACAGCACAGTCCAGCAGTCGCAGATTTCAATTTATGTTAAAACTGAAACGTGCTGGGCTGTGAGCTGCAGCAGGAGGGTCTTGGGCTCGTGACTGCTGTCAGAGTCAGAAGAGCTGCAGTTATCACCTCAGCAGTAACCTCTTTAGCCACCAAAGCTGAATCCAATTCAATCATGAATCAGTGCCCTTAATTAACTCTCCTCTGTAAAGGCCCAATGCAATCATACTGATGTCAGTGATAAAAGTCCCAGATGAGAGTTTGATTGTGCCCTCAATATAAATAAAAAAGTAGTTAAAAAGCTAAAAACAAAAT